>JAARMF010000521.1:63183-79609 GCA_022844705.1 Toxascaris leonina | reverse complement strand
AAAAACCAGTGTCATTACTTTGCGCTGTCAGACAACATCAGCATACGCGTAAATTTGAGTGAATTTCATTTAGTGAGTGATGAATGATGGGGCGATGAGTAAATGAGTAAATAAATGACACAGCAAGCTGAACAGCACAGTAGTGCACAAAGTTTAAGCACATTCATGTCATTTATTTGTGTCAGCTTGCTGTGTCATTTATTTGTGTCGCAGTCATTCAATACTAATTTATTTATGTCTTACGATTTTCACTAATTCATAATCCTAATTCCACTTATTTCCTTCTACGATTTTGTCTCTTCTGCTCTTCGTGGTCGTATTCGATTAAATTTTTTGTTTTTGCACCTCCTGTCATTCTTTTCCTCGCTAATTTTTTCGTCACATATGTCTTCTTTCTCAGCCCACTTGTNGAAAGACTTAACGGGGTAGGGAGGAAAGTTATTCATATATATATATATATATATATATATATATATATATACGTGATGGAATTTTTTAGCTCAATATATTCTTCCGTCTCAGCAAAGAATATGGATACAGAGGTGAAATTTTATGATGAACGGAAAGTAGCTTGTTGCCTTCACTTACCATTGTAAACTGTTGATTAATAACCAGTACGATACATCGATATAATATAAGCACCCCAATGAACCACAAGAATACCACTCTCGCCCATCGCTTCATCTTCTTACGATCATTTGGTTCATTCAACGCTGTCAGTGGATAATCAACCCAAAGTGCACAAAGTTTAAGCACATTCAAAAATGGACCATAAATAGCCGCACTGACGCCCATACTGCTATTGATCCCACCACTGCTGAGCATAATTTTAAGCATTCGACCGGCTGAAAAACATCATCACACTTTATGATGGACCTATAAAGTCGTTAATGAATGCAGGTTCAACTACGGTTAACGCGCATATGAGAGGTGGTGATCACTAGATGAGAAGCTTTGTCACGTGAAAAGTTCAAATAAAATATAAAACTGTTGGGAATGAAATAAGGATTGCAGTGTTAGCATAAAACAACAAAACGCAATTATAACACATTGCTGTCACTTTGCACGAATCACTTCACTTTTATTGCCCTTCGGTAAATGCAACGATAACATCACAATTATGAACCACACCATCCAGTACAAAGTCTTTGAGAACATCTACAGCTTCACACAATTCATAGAAAATTCAGCGAAGATGCAAATAAATGTTTGCAAGTTTGAAGAAGAAAGTGAGTGATATTTCACGGAAGTAAATAAGGGAGTGCGCCAGTAAAAATGACTTTTGGCATTTTGTTGTCCACCTCATCAGAGCCATCATCAACAAACGTTATAAATGTGCCTTCCAAGTCACTGAGTGCCAAATGAATGAATAGCGATGAGGCATTCAGCAGTAATGCTTTCATAAATGGGAATATCTCGAAAGGCATAACAGAGATAGAAGCGGAAATCATGGCTAATGCTATCGAGCTTTAATGGCGAGGATGGAATCACGGAAGAGCGACGCAAAATTTGGGTCAAATAATGATATGGGTGATGCTGCCCAACAGCAGAAATGCAATATTGTGGCCCTTGATTCGGTTTCCTTCATGATCGTAATTGTGCTGTGCATTTCGCTTGTCTCCTGAGCGTTCACTTTGCTGATTACTACAGAACAGGAAATAACTGCAGCGAAGGCATCTATTTCAGCTGAGCAAGCTTGGCTTGAAATTGTAGGCACCTTGGGGATTGTATTTAAGAGAGAAATCAACACAAGCAAAAATCTCAAAATCGCGCAGAAATGCGTATCTTGGGTCTCCATCGCTGTTGCATATGTTCAGCTCAAATTTTATTTGAGGAAGGAGCAAGCATCTGGAGAATCTTTTCTATAAATTATTTTGCAGAGGCTAAGATATTCCTTGTCTTTATTTAAAGCTCTTTTACGTTATCGACGTTTCCATGGGATCGGATGATTGGCACGGATTATCATGCACGATTATATCATGCTCCGGTGATTTTTCAGAAGCAATGCTGGAGCAATCGCATCTCAGGTCGTGCTCATTCGACAGACCCACATGGTAGGACGGATCCTAAGGTAGCATCTCACTTTATTGGAGACAAAATATCTTCATGATCATCCTGTTACCAAATTTCGAACAATCGCAAGCTGAAATGTACCTAAGATTGATGCAATGGCGTATTCCTTCCAGGAGGGCTATGAAGATAGACTTTAGCGGTGAAATAGAAAATGGAATCTGCAAAGCGGCAACATTTCCAGATGCGCTTAAATAATATTAAGAATACTATTAGTGATCTTATCTGATTTGTATCCTTGTCGACTTTATTATCATTCAACTGAGCTGATTTATCTTTGTCCAAATTACTTATATTTCCAATAATAGGTGAATGTAATTGCAAAGTGATAGAGCGTTTTCTTCGGTTACGAGTAAGAAATTATTGCTGCTCAGTTAAACACCACGAGTTATCCAGCTGAATTGTTCTTATTTTGCAAATTGTTGGTCAACGGGCAGATATGCAGAAAAATCCGAATATTACTGGAAATGTGACAACGAAATTAATATGGCACAAATGCAAAGCGAACGATTGACAATGCCATTTCACTCGCATTCCCTCTATTTCTATTGTTATGACAAGAGAACAACGATATAATGAAATTGTGGCAAAGGTTCAAGTGATATGAACAATAAATTTGTTGAAGTTCATAGCAGAATTTCAAAAAGGCTTTATAAAAAAACAAAAGAAGTGATTAATTTTAGGTTTTTTCGCGTGCAGATTGCTTCTGCTATGATTGAAATGGGACATTGTTTGCTCAATGAATCGGTAAAAAATAAATCGCTTTAAATTTAAGGCGAACGGCAGCACTGCTCTGAAAGCTGAGAAAAATGATATTAGGCGCAAAAACGCGGCATGGAAGTGGAAACCTTCTAATGAACATTCAAATGGCTTCCGCACATCGCGGCCATCGTTTTGGTCGCACAGCATTCTCAATCCTGTGCGAAATGATCATGCAGTTTAGTGTCTTTAAAATATTTATTTATTTCGAAGCATTTTTTATGATCTTGAAGACGATATTTGGAATCGCAAACTTTACGAACGGTACTTAAATGATAGTCGATTATCCTATGAGGTTAAGGGCACATTTCACTGAGAATAATTCTTGAAATAAATATTATTCCAACAATCTCGACCGCAAGTTACTATACTGATATCATTGACAACGAAATTTAATCATTTGAAATAATATCTAAATAATCACTTTTTATGCGATCAGCGTTAGCTTCGATTGCACAAACAGTGCTCACAGTCGTACCTTTCGGTGTTTATAGACAAATCAAAGAATCTTTATGCAATTGAATTCAAATTCAGAGATGTAATGAAATTGCGTAGGCAAATGTGCACTTTTATGCTATAGTCCAGCAGAGATGATGTTTTTGTGTTGTACCACTTATACATCCGAAGAAGGTCTCACACTTCAATTAGAACAAGTGGAAATACATGGCAGAGAGGATGGTACAGAATGCATATTCACAGTACCCATTACCAGACGTCATTCGTATGAGTGACTAAGAAATATTCAAATGTGCGCAATGATCATCATCAGCATCCTCTGATCCGACCGTCTTCATCTAAAATGTTTACTGATAACACTGCGTTCCAAAGCTTTAATAGGCTTGATATCTGGTTGTCATAAGCCAGCTTGATCACTGTTTTCATATTTGGGGATCCTCAGTGATGCGGATTAAAATCAGAATCACTATTTTTTTGAGACAGTCGCTCCAACGCCATATTCTTTCTCTCAAGCTAGCTCAGATGTGAACTTACAATTCAGCCATGTCAGGATATTACTCGACTGGAAGCATGAGTTCCAGGAGTGCACTGCAAAAATCGAAAGGGCTACATTTTTGGCATATCTTGAAGTGCTTTGAAATTAAGCCATTAAGGTTGCATACCAATTCTTTCAAAGCGTATAACACCCTCGTTACCGAAATATTGGTCGCAAATTTCAGATGTTCGATACAGGACTAAACACTCAAGAATTGCCTCTATTATTATACCGTTCGTTCACCAACCTTTTTGTAGAGACAAATTTATTACGCTAAATTGTCTGAACTAAAAACAACAATTTTCAAAAAAGCAAAAGAAATTTCATTCGAATCATCCAATAAAGAAATTTTTTTTGATGTAATAACTGACAGTTCAAAATTAATGCATTTGATTTGACAGACATAAAAAAGATCGGTTAAAGTTTGAAACGGTTTCTATCAGTGAATTGCGGTGGAAATTCGCCCATTAACGGTCATTTTTGTGTTTTTGCGAAGAGAATTGTTTCTATTAGGAACACCCCATCGACTGCTGTCAACGACATTATCACTTGACCTCTTCAATCACATGGCTTGATAAGAAGGAAAGGTTGGTGCTGATGATACTCCCCACAAGCGCATGGTGTAAACATTTCTCTGCACTATACACTCCCTTCTAACTACGTAGATAGGCGTTTGCATACGTATGTGATACGATCACTCGAATGGCCTCCACCTCCAGTTTGCGCAGTAATTTTGCCAAGGTATGCGATCCAGTTCATCTACTGTGCAACCACAGAAAGGTGTTAATTTCTCGTGAGAAGTACGACTCAAAATGTTTAAACTGAGTTAGTTGTTACTCTATTACAGATGGCAATAGCTTATTTTCTATAAGAAAAAAACGCTGACAAAAGCTTTTTACATATAACGATATCACTTTATGGCTGTCGAAGAAACAATTCAATCAAACAACATATATTAAATGCAGTAATGCAGGTCACCAATAAGATTATTTTTGCAATAAGGTTCTTCACTCTTGAGGGTCGCATCTATAAAGGTGAGCTTTCCTAAATTTATTCTATCAAATAACGTGAGAACCGTGAGAACCTGCTCTCTCCTCCTCCCCATCCCCATACCCTGGAACAGATTAGGCGTTAGAAGACAGCAAATGGATTCATGAAACAGCACAAGAAAATGAGCAAAAAGATATAAAACCATTCAAATCAGTGATGCATGGCAAAAAACAATCAAGAATCGATCAGTTGCCCGAAAATTAGATAGAGGTACCGACCTCTCCCAATTTTCCTTCAGCAGATCTTTCTCGAGAGGATTTCCACTCGAATAAACTCTTGGCTAAATTCGGTTATTTGAAATATACAGAGATATGTGTGGCATGGAAGAGGGATGTGATTGTGAAAAGGCGCCTTAAAAGAATAGAAAAATAGCGCATTGAAACCTGGAAATGGACTCGGTTCAGAGCTTTTTGATGGTGGACCACGGCAAGATCGATATCAGATGTTTAATGGGAAAACAAAAGTATGAACTATGCTTAAGGCCTGACGTCCGTCCAAACACGATTTTTGACCAGTGAACGGCGGCAGCCAAATACAGAGAAATCACGTGGGCTGAATCTGGAGGTAAGATTCTGAGAAATTTTAATTTCCAGCAAGAGTTCTTGAAAAATAGCGGGACATCATCAGAAGATATGGATTGTGTGAATGGTTTATTTATAGGCAAGGGATTATCACAGGAGATGGCGGGTATTCGCACAAGAAATGGAGCGGCGGAAGATCAGGAATGAAAGGGACAGCAATCAAGAGAAGAGTGCTTACGAGAGAGCTATGCTCCCTGTAGTACGCATAACCCGCTCCAAAGACATTATTAAGAAACATTACAGGGGGCTAAGTGACAGTGATCTTGTAGCGTATTTTGAGAGTATGCAGCCAGGCGTGCTCGTTGCTGAACCAGAACTTATATGCGCCACTCTCGTCGCAGCTAATCTCCTCACCCATTGGCACAATAATCGGACCGGGAACTTTCTGAAAACAAACTGTTGACTTGTGAAGGAAACATCGAGCTGCGAGTAACTAAATTGGCTATAATCATCACGAAATACATATATTTGAACATAATTCCATCGTTACCTACAGTGTAGGCTATACTGAAACGCAAATTTTTGCCTATTTTCTCTAGAGATTTGCATTCTGAAAGAGGTCATTTCATCGCAGTAACAGAAATGTAACAACATCTTGCATTCTCGACAACGTCATGTTACACGTTTATGTGTTTATTACGCAACGGTGCTTACGTCGACCTTTAACAGCCCCATACGAATACCAGACACCTAATATTTCGTTGAACAGATACGTTGACGAATAGGCACTTTCCACCAGATGCTCTCACCGATTTAGCTGATACAATTGCTGTTCCTCAACATTTCCTGGTTGTTCTATTTCATTAGTCCCACTGTACGAATAATGCAACACATCGAATCAACGTTAAAGCTACAATAAGAGCATCATTCGAGACGGAAAACTATCTCATATTTCATTTCCTGTGTACCGCCCATATACTTGCATCTAGGTGTCTTTCGTGGTTGTATTTCCCCCACTCTACGTTCGAAGTAGTTTTTTCTTTCATTTACTGAAGTCGTGTGATTTCTGCAAGAAAACCTGCCGCCTGATGATGCAGTGAATATCTAAGCAGAATAACACTATTGATTCGCAAAATTCTCGAGAATTTCCGAATGAGAGCACAAAACGGCTATGCTAATCACTGTGATTCGTAGCAACTCTACAATATTACCAAATGCATCTACTCACCGTGAATAATGGATAAACGCTCTTCATTGATTGCACATCACTTTCGTCTGCATTTTCTGAGAAATAAACCGAATAAGCGAAATTGCCATTGCATTGCACCAACCATTTCAACAACTGTCCCTGAACGATATTACTCATCAAAGTTTGGAAATTTGTTGCTTGCATAGGTGAACGCAACTTTAATTCGACGGAACAATTGAGAATTTCCGGCCTTTGCTCGGCAACCTGAACAAGATGACATATATTTTCATCAGGCACCCCCCTCCCCCCATCTTTTCCACTCTCAACTGTGAATTTTACTGTACTAGCGTAGAAAAATTGAAAACTCTTGGCCAGCTTGCCTAGCGCACCACGTTCAAGAGCAGCAGAGTTCGAATATGTTTCATCACTCGAACACTAAAGGATGTCCAATGTAAATATCAAGAGCTGTGAATACAAAATTATATGAAACAAGACGAGAAGCATTGATATGCGGCTTCGCAATCCATTCTCCTCGCATAGACATTTCACAGTTTAGATTGATGTATCCTAGAAGCTAGCATGACGTCCGCTTTTACATCTCTCATAAGAGACCGACCACCACCTCCTCCATCGTTAATAATGACATCCAGACAGTATATGACCTGGATTTGACATGATTTGACTGTGGCTGCTAATTGTCAAGAAATGAATAAACGAAATTCCCACTGCATTCGACCATTTTCACGTGGTTTTGCAACGTTGTATTTGCAAAATGCAAAATGCTGACATTTCTACGACCAATACGAAATACCAAACGAGCACTTGGATGAATCCGAAATAAGGACAGCAGCTGGATAAGGATAAACGTTATGATCGTTTTCGCTGAATTAGTTGATAGGTGAATGCATTTGTCCAACAAGTGAAATGAGATCTCTTGTTGTGGTGGCTTACTAACACCGCTTATGCTGACGACGTTGTAATGATTGCCGATAATGCAGACCAACTTCAGATGGGTCAACTCTCCTCTCTCAATAATGTGATCGGTGATTCAACTTCATCAAGTGCAAATACATTATTACAATGCAGGGACCACCATAGAAGCTCCATCGGCCGTCGATGGGTCGCCCGTCGAAGAAACCAGTTCCTTCAGTTGTCGCAGTTTTCTACTTCCGAAGGACAGTGCCTGTGCTCGAGCTGTCGACTACAGAAGGTCGAGGATCACTTTTGCGATGCTGTACAACTGCTTGTGGAATAGAAAGGCATGCAAGGGCATCAAAGTGGGAGCTTACGTTGCGCACATCCATGCAGTTCTTTTACAGGCCTCCGAGAGCTGTTCTTCGGCACAAGATACAAAAAGTCGTTTTTCAAGTTTTCGGTATAATTAAAAGCGTCATACGACATGGAACTAACGCAGCGATAAAATGAGCAGTGAGAAACGGGCAATGATGGTCAACGAAAGAGTATTGGAAGGCAAAAGCGACCCGCAGAGAGCAGCTACTAACAAGTAAATAAATACCCCTCTCACGTACGGGGTGATGCAGAACTACCCATAATCGCCAAAAATACGCTCACGCAAAAGCACCCAAAGTACCGACTTCCATCAACCTCAATGAACTTCTCACATCATATCTTCCTTTGACCTTTTGGTACACACAAAAAGAACTATATTTTAAGCAAACACAAGTAAAACGTGCTATTCAGCGTACTTTTTGAGCATCCCAGTTAGTTTTTTAGCTCGCGGAAAGATGGATGGTCATTGTTGGAATAAGACAGTTGGATGGGAAATTTGGCGACTTTACTGTGATCATCTGCCTGGCTCTGTTTTCTTATTACCGTTCTTCCGAAGGCTGCAAAGTAGGTAAATGAGGCCAACGAGTGATTGGCGTGACTGACGAGTGACGACTTTTAGGCTCCGTTCAGACCAATTTCAATGCTAGTGCGACTTTAGTTATTGAATTGTGAATGTGCTCATGAGTGTCTTTTGCTGGCAGTGCTAGTGTGCCAAGCTCTTCTATGAAAACTCCATTCAAGTCCACATTGCTTGCATTAGTTAATTATCAATGTGGTGTTAAAGAGTCGTTTTCAAGTAGTAGAAGCAACAACGTCAAGCAGTGGTTATGACGTACTCAGGTGCCAGCTAAGTGTCTTGCGCCAGTAACATCCCTGTATTTGCAACTTTAAACTTCTTCCAACTAATTACTTTTTCAGTGTAGAAAAATAGCAATTGAAAAACCTTTTGCGCGTTGATGGTAACGAAATCAGCTTTTCCGGCGGCAATCGAAATCGTTTCAGAATCCTTTAACGGACCATCTTTATAGTAATTTGCTGGATCCACCTGTTCCGAACGCTCAACATTCGCTTTGAATACCTAAAAAGTTGTCTTCGTCAGATTGTCTAGTGCTAAAGCAAGTTGAACAACATTTCAGTTAATTCGGCACAAAGTGCGCTCCTGCAACTTGCCAATCGTTCACATGAATCACTGAAACGTAATAAGCATGAGAAATCATACTTTTATATCTCAGTTGATCCACCTGCCCGCATAAATCCCTATTCTTCTTGCAACCCGAACAGTATGAAATAAAGAACAGGCCGGCTTGGGATAGATGCAAATCCTGAAACTCTCCAAACGACAACAGGCCACTTGAATCAAAGATGAATATGGCATAAATCATCACCCTGTAGTATACATTGTGTTCACCATATTTCACGACTTTCATCTCACCAAATCCCAAGTCAAAGCTACCAGATAGAACACACAGACAGACAAACTTACACACGTACAAGAGCGCAGACGTGATGATTTCCTTCAACATCTTAATTAACCTGAATGTTTGCAGAAATATTACCCACAAATTCCTTTTTATGCGTTTTTGCGAATTTGTGTCTCAATGTGCGTTTTGACAACTTTTTACCTTGCATGTGTCTGTGTGCGTCTTTTTCCAAGTCTGCCTTCCTTTGTCTGTGCGATCATTGCAGCTAAAATTACTGTGTTGCGTGGCGGTCGGTTCAGTCAAAGCTTTAAAGCATGAATATGCAGTTTTGTTATACGCAAGCGACTTATTAAAATGGTTGGCCAGATGGATGGAATGCAGAAGTGCATCATGTGCTAACGGCGGTCTCGCGCGCTCGCATTTTTTAAGAATTTCACCGCCGTATAATGCATACGCCTTTCCTTGCATGTTTGAATATATATGTGCAAGTTCTGCTAAAGTTGATAAACTACTGTAAAAGGCTGTATAGAAAGGAACCCTAACGTGCAATCACACCTTACCTGTAGTGATTTCACAGCTGGAACTAGTCGAACAGACAGGGAGAAAGACAGAGGGGTAGGCAGACACATACTTATGCATGGGCAGGAAGTTGATGTGATGTGCTTCATCAACGCAGATGTGCAAATGCGCACAAGAATAGGTAGTGATCTGTTGTTATTTCAATTAACGAATTCAAAAGCTCGTGTAAACGGCCTGCAAAGAAATTGCTTTGCGTAGATGGGCCGATGATGGATGAAAACAACCTGATGCAAAGTGCACGCAAACTTTCAGGCAAGTTTAAGTGCATTTTCTTCTTCTCTGATCAATAAATCAGTATGATACTAGGTGTGACAATTCGGCAATGATGTACTTCATTGCGACAAGATTTTGCAATTGTTTTCTCGGATTGTCGAAATGAAACTACTGATTAGACGATGGGCACACACACACTGACATACCTATACAGACATGGTGTCCTCATGACGCTAGTGTGAATATGTGATGTGATGGGCATAGTTTGGGAGAGAAATTTAACACTATGAATGCAACTTGTTTAAGTCGGGATAATTGGAAAATATGAGAGAGGAAGACTTTGAACGAGGGAGAGAGACCAACTGCCTCAGTGTCTAAACGGACAAACGGAAGCTGAATGAAGATGTTTCACTGTTACGAATTTCTCTGATATTTGTTGCATCAGACGTTCCAGAGAAGATAAACTTTATGTTAAACCCGTCAGCGTTTACCTCAAATAAGAAATAACATTTTGAAGTGCAAAACAAGGAATAATAACGTTAATCTGAGCGAATTTTGTTGAAAAATTTGTGAAAGTCTCATTATCAGCTGAAATAATGAAACGGCTCATTGCAACAAAAGAAATGAAAAACCAAAACTAGTGCTATCAATGGACAAATCTGAGTGGTAATACTGAATTTTATTTATCCCGCCGGCGAATTCTTATGAAAACCATTAAAACAGCGATGTACATCTTGAATTATCATTGCTATAATGATCCGAAATATTATTATTTCATGTTTGTTTAGTGGAATTAATTCCAGAATTTCTCAGAACCGCAGGGGGAGTTAAATTATGCCATAAATAATTAATTAATGGCTCATATTCGTTTTTAGAACAAAAGGCTCAGTGAAACATGGGACTCAGAGATATTTGACGTTTTTCTCGAATTGCTTGCCTCTCTGTGCATTTTCGTGCCTCTCTTCGAAAGTCTCTTGGAACACAGCAAAAACTGTTGATGTGTCGCATCTTCAATGAAACTGATTATGGGAGTGTAAAATGACTACGAACATTATTTTTGTCATCATTCCAGTAGGCTGGCAATACTTCTGGAACCGCTAGATTCAACATGTCGTCCTTCCAACTCGATCCAAAAATCTGCACTTTATTCCGAGTTCGTTCTGGCAGCAGTGGCCTTGCAATCGACCTTCAATGTACAAATCTGTAGCAGTGATATAAACGAGGTGATTGAATTATCCTGCGACGGAGTATGCTGTGTAGATGCCATGCAAAACCCACTGCAAAATTCCACCCTGAGACTAATACGAAGAGCACTTACTGCGGCTGGATTATCAGAACACGGGTAAAACCAAGGGCTCAGAAGTATATACACAAATTGATAATCGACCGATGCGGATCTGTCATAGATCCTTTAAAGTTGCACAGGACACCGCTTCTTTGAGTCGTAATCATTCACGCTTCTATATAACAAATATTTCATCTCAATTCGATTTGCACTCTGCTTCATTCTTTTCCGCAAATATCTCAGTCCCGTGTTTGCAGTTGAAAATACCGCCCACGATGCAGCGGTTTAATTTCTATGCAACACGTAATGATATTACATATTTGAATAAGCATTTAAACGGAATTAGGTCGTCTAAGACGACAAAATGTCGCAGAGATAATTCAAGAAAATGCCGACGACTTAATAGAGATATTTCCAATCGCATCTTAATTCTACCTCACAATTACTCGACTGCTTCTCATGTTTGTTAATTACAGCGGTGTTATCATTTATACTTTAGGTGAAATATCGAAAAGTTGACCATCATAAGATGTAGAAGATGTAACGAGTTGACGATACACTCACCATATTGTTGAAATAAATGAAGGTGCGTTCACCACTACAAATGAATGGATCATCTCCACATAATTCTCGCTCATGAATGCGGAAATCCCCGCAAGAGCACCCGTTACCAAACTCAGCAGCTTCTTATCATATTTGAGACCATTCAAATCCATCACATAGAGAACTGATGCTTGCTCCCCTAAAAATGGCATTTATTATGCCGTGGAATTGTTATGTCGTGGTGTCGCTTGTAATAGAATGCAATGAAGAGGGAGTGCCTTCTTATTGAAGAGAAAGTATTTTGCACTTTTCTCAGCTGAGACAAGTGCTGATTTTTATATTATTATTACTCTTCATCGCTTCGATTTTGCAGTCGTATTGTTCGGTAGTTTTACGCTGAACTTTTTTATTGCTTCGAAATAATTTGCAAAATGCAAATGATCGTGCCATGATCTGTTATGACGGACAAACTGAACTCGCGTTTATGAGCAACATTTGGTATCTTCGAAGTGAGGCTAAGAGCATCCACTCAGAGATTGTTGCAAAGGTAATGAGGCAATACCCGTTTCACTTTCCAAATCCATGACTTTCTTAAGCATCATTTCCAGATCGTACACTCGAGCTTTCATCATTTCATTAATTGGGAATGTTGCCAACATTCCCCAATAGTCATTTGTTCCCGTCTGCTCTATATTAACGATTGCATTCGGCGTCCTTAACGCCTGACCAGTAATACCAGCCTGAAAGTATATAAAATTGAACTCATTACCATATAGGCCTGATAGTGCGACGAATTCGGTCATAGAATGATGTATAAGAAAGTTGTAAGGAATATTTTTGGTGAAGAATCAGTGGAATTGGTCATATTTGTGGAATTTTTGGAATTAATGTGGGATAAAATCAGCGATGACAAAAATCCGGAACGTTTCTTTTTAATGTTATGAGCCTCGTTAGCGTATTTTAGACCACAGGTTGAAAACCATTATGCAGCTTAGAATTTAACTTGATAGAAAGCTTATCACTCAAAGCTGGTTAGACAAATAAAGGCACAGGAAATTGGGAAAAGGCGAAGGGAAGAATGCCAGGTATTGTTGGTTTGGTAAGTGAACTAAAACAGCAAAACTTGGCAATCCTTCACCATTGCCATCAGTAATATTGATCTCACACTCCGTCTCACGATTGTAACGTCAATATATGACAACAAAAACGGTGAGACAACTAGTCATGCCTTCCAAAAGCGATGAACGGCATGATCTCTTGGTTGTTCGGTGATTTTGTCGAGGTTCCATGTCGATCGTCTGAATCGGAGATGATTCCGCAACTTTGGGACGATAATATCGAAATTATAGTTGTGGCCGATTAACCATCGCAGAAGATTGAAGTCAGTATCGTAGTATTCGCTTATCTAAATGAATGTTCACATTTCAGCAGCACTGATTTTGTGGTGATATCGCCATTGAAAGGCGCAAACTGTGTTTCGTTTCCCCCCGAAATGTTTTGTCAGCATTAATGTTTCCACATCCGTCACTTATCACTGGAACTCGAACGTAAGGATGCAAGAAGTCAGTGGAGAGGAAAGGGCGAAATGCCTTTCAGATGATGTCTCATGCTGATCACGAGAGTATGCTTTTTTCCAGGTTTGACTGCTGATGGAAACAACTGTTGAAAGTGAATAACAGCTTGTCTTTCAAATCGTTTTGACAGCAGGACTTCATCATTTAATGGGCGGGTAATCGATGACTTCGAGAGAACAAGATGCGGTTGATGATAATAAAGGTTTGTCCGTCCTCCTGCATTCCTCTTCACTCCGCTTTGCATGCACCTTGAGCAGCCTTTTCATGCGCATTTGCTGCAGAGTAGAATCGGCAACCTGTTCACATGTTCAGCTGTCCATTAAAAGATTATTCATGCAATAACTTCTCGAATCCCTGACCTAGCTGCATCTCAACGAGACAAGCCCATTTTTGGAATCGTTTTCTCTTATTCATCTTCTAGCAGGACTTTTATTCTGCAAAAGCATTGCAATTCGTCGGTACTGACCTCAAAGAAAAAATCCAAAGCTAAATAGTGAAGAAAAAGGGCAAATGAGGCTAAAGATCACTAAAGCCAAAACGAAGCCTTAAGCAAGTTAAGCGAGCGAGTGCAAAAGTTCAAATCGGTAAACATAATTCGACGAAAGAAACTTCCGTACAGAGAAAAAGGACATTGCGTCCGATGAGCGTCAAAGACAAATGACTTGATTCTAGAGGCTTCATTGGGTTGATTAAACACTTCTAGGACCATATCAACAAGCCACCAAGCAGTGCCATATCCTTTTGGTTAATCTAAACATCTGCGCACATCCTTTCGATCTATGAAAAAATCCATGAAATTCACCATAACATATATCATATTATCAATAGATATGAGCCTGTCGAGGCTAAGTATGCTATTGATGCATTTGTTCGTTATGCAATATGCAAATGTGTTTGCTTGTCAAGTGAGTGATGCAGCAATCGCTAGATGGAGCCTAATTAGATGCGCAGATCGCTTGTTAAGGCAGTTAAGAGCGAATAACATCTATTCGATGCTTTTTAAGCTGAATAGTCGAGAAGGTTCATGCTCGTGATTGCGTTCACAAGCATATTAGCGAAAAGGAACAATTGTGGAAAAGACTTTTGTGCAATTTGAATTTCATTATTTAGCAGTCCTTGTGCATTTTTTTTTTTGCGCAATAAGTCATCAGCAATGATCGATGAATTAAAGAAATCAAGGCCCACCTCTTCCTTGACAGCGGCCCGCAATCTCTCGATTTGCTCCTTATCACTCTCGGATATCTTTGGACGTTGCTTCATTGATACTTGACAAGCTATAATCATGCGAATATTCAGCATTTTTCTGTGAATTTGAGCAGTTGTTCTTGCAAGAAAATTATTTCATCAATGTGATTTGTCTATTCGGCGTTGAATGTCTGCTCTTATCTAGTGGGAAATCGTCGTCTACCTAGCACTATCTAGCAACATCTTCTAAGAATCAATTCGGTCGTCGCCCAATTTTTTCTCAGAAGTGATGCATCATCTTCCAGTGCGTTTATTGATGTCTCTATTCGATTCGACATGTAGAAATGTTCATTACTAATACACAGTTGCCTAGACGCTGTAGAAATATTATGGCATAGAAACAGTCCTAAATAAAAACATTGAGTCCTGAGTGGTGAAGGCTCAATCCTTGCTAGTTTCGAATTTTTGAAAATAGTCCATTTGTGTTAGAAATTTCTATTAACTGAAGAGTGTTATGCTGGTTAAGTGACTGATCTCACCTAAATCGAATGCGGGAAAATGCATTACTGCTCACTATTCCCCTTATTTTGCAAAAATTAGTCCGGTGTGGTCGTTGCTGTTGCAAATGGCGCAGATGAGAAACCGAAAGAAATTAAACCGATGATAAAGCGAGTGTGAAGCGCCTGACGATGAGCATTTAACTAAAAGGTCCGACCCGAAATCCACAGAGCACAAATTCTGACCTTAGGTGGGAAAAGGACACGTTATTCGAATTTTATTTATATTTCCACAAAATCGTTCCAGTCGAGATACGCCACCTATGACAAAAATGATATGCAAATATAACAAGAACAGAGGACTGTTTCTAGCGTGACGGTCGGAGTATCTAGCGCCCATCCAGAAAAACAGCCCGTTAAAGACCATCGGCTAAGTTACAATAGAGCACGAAATTACAGTTGCTGACTTCGCAGATACTATACGCCAAGATGAAGTACGATTGAATAATTCATAGCCTCCATTCCCACCTCTCCTTCTCGATGAGTGCCTCCTCTCCGGAGAGACGATTCAATAACTCATTTAGCACATAACTCAAACTTATACGCCACCATGACCTTTTTAGGCTATAAACATCGCGCAGTTTTCGAGTTAAAAGAAGATTAAATGGCTCTATTCACACGGTAATTCAGAAAGTTCAGAAAGAAACGACGAGCAAAAGTTGCGAGAGCAGCCACTCGATCGGTCGCCGATCGGCGCTCTTTCATTTAGGTCACAAACAACACATAATTTTCACGCAATTGCTGTGCTGTTCTCTATCACATACGCCCCCGATTGACAATACAAATATCTATACGTTTACAGCGAATCGTTTACATCAGTTTAGGAATATTTCATATAGACGATTCTCCACCGATTCAAGAAAAACTGGTGAAAGAGAAAGTCAAGGTGAGGGACCGATAATGAATAAACAAATGAAGGCTCTCCATATAAGGCATCTAATAATATCCTCATCTGAAATGTGCTTCATTTTTTTCACTGCAAGTTTGACGGGCTGAACATTGGCGCATATTCGGGCACGAGCAGTTCGAAATCTTTGGCATAATAAATGGTAATTTATTTGTGTGACTTTGATAAGGGAAAGTATTTATCAATGTATTTGCGATTAGGCAGTTATTGAGAGTTAGAAGTTTCGGTTGGAACTATATATATATATATATATATATATACTCAGAAAATAGCGAAATATTCGAAACAAAAA
>JAARMF010000521.1:45942-63006 GCA_022844705.1 Toxascaris leonina | reverse complement strand
GGTTGGATATATATATATATATATATATATATATATATATATATATATATATATATATATGTTTATTTATTTATTACTGCCCACTCATTCATTGATTTATTCAATCATCTGTTTATTTGTTTGTTTTTCCTCCATTCATTCATTCGAACGCTTCGAAGTCAATAGATATGCCAAAATTATGTAAGTACGATGTGGAACAAAACATATCTGTATTATTTAGCTGTATATAAGCCTAATAAAAGGAGAAGAAATTTGTCTGAATAGCTGTATAGACTACTAGAAAATACATGAAAGGCATATAGGCTTGTGACTCATTTACGATAGTTGAATGAGTTTAACAAAACCCCTTTTGCGAGCAACGACAAAACGATTGAATGCTGGAAACATACATACGCCTCATGAAAGAAGCCTATAGCACAACGGAATCATCGTTCGTTCGATTAATGAAATTATATAGAAATGTTCAACTCTGATCTAAAATCACCACTCGCCGTTACGTTATTCTCAAACAAATAGTGCAGCTATGTATTCACATTCTTAGCGTAGCGAATGATGTAGAAATTGTTTATTCGAAACTATTTCTGCAACCAAAAGTGTGAACGGGAAAGGAACAGGTTTCTCACATTCGTTGCATTAAAGAAGGGGAAATATGACTGGAAGAGATCAATCGTGCTGAAGTCATCATACAGAATTTTTCTGTCATTGCTGAATGTAAAAAACTCTATTACGAAAGAATAAATGCTCGCTATTTGTTATGACAAAATTTGAATGAGAGATGAGTTTTTTGTGGCAACTTTTTAGATCAAAATTTAAATAGCGAAATAATTTCGGACAAATTTTTTTTCAACTTCAGCTTCAGTTTTTGCATTTTGCCTCAGTTCGATTCAAATATTCGAGAGTAATTCTCCGACTAATTAAGGAAATGATTTCGTTGCATGTGGAATAAACGAACAAACAGCATTCTTTTGATTTGTTACTTTATATTCGATCGCATATGAGCGCATCTTTCATAAAATTTATGCAGCATTATTCAGCGCTTTCACTTGACCTACTCATCAATCAACCGATCGAAAAAACTCTTTGTTGACTGCCGGTGAGAACAACATTCCATTTGCAATGATGTAAGCAAAATTAGCGTATGCAGTATAAATTGGAAAGCATGTATTTGATCGTCGATGCATAAAATTCAGCGACCCTACTTCTTGAATATTCGCGGTTTTTTCTTTTCTTTGAGCAAATGAAAGTGGCGAATATTAAAAATTCTTCTAATTTTCCTAGATGGGAGTGACAATAAGCATCTGGTATCTGCCACTCTTGAAAAGATGAAGAAATGTGTCCAAGAACATCGTTCAGTGAATGCTTTTGCATCCGTATTACCTACGCGAGCAAACACTCCCTTCAGTTCATTCACCTTCTCGTGATGTTACTGTCTCGAAGCAAAGAATCCGATCGTTGCAAAAATACAATGCAAATTTTCTCCCATTTCAGTTGTACATAGATAAATGGATCACTATGTAAATAGTATATTTGTGATTCTAAGATAAACCATCCATTTTCTATCATTAGCCTCAATGATTCTCACAATGAAACTGCACATAGTTGCAAGCACATAGGTGGGTTATATACAAACGCAGTGAACTACCGCGTTGATGCAGTATTGCAATAATGCTCTTCGTAAATGTTAATTTGCAAAGGGGGCATGCAAAGCAGTCATTGATTAAAGAATAAGTGATCAGCAAGCCATCGAAACGTTCGAGATCGAGACGATGCTGTCGATGAAGAGAACAAATCTGAAGTGCTCAGTATGAATGCCGATCATCGCACGGCTTCATTATCTTGCATTTTCTTTCACCTTCCACACACACACAACACTCGTTGCATGCTTTGGTTTATTTTTGTTTTCAGTGTCTCTGATCTTGTTTCGGTGTTTCTTTTATTCATAGCACAGAGTCATAGCCGTCGATATTTTTTAACTTATGAGGTACATTTATTTATCACTCAGAACTCGCTGAATTGAATAAAGATAGGGAAAGGGGGAAGGGCGGTGGAGCCAAGGTTAAATTTTTTTATTCGATGTGCATGAAATGAACAACATTCATACAGAACAACTCAATTTCACTTCGTTCTCGAAGTTCCGAAGAGAATAGAACAAAAAGCGATGAAATGTAAAGTTGTTACTCTGTAACAATGACCCTTTAAAAGAGCTATGAATGTGCGATTTAAGCATCACAACGGTGCGAATTAAGAACCATTTGTAATGACAATTGAAAATGATTCGAACGTTGCCAGTTCAGACAAAAAAGTGATTAGCGAAGTAATTTAAACAATTTATCATTTTCATTTGGAATCTTCATCTCTCCGATTTTTCTTCTTCGAGATAATATGCCCTTGCTGTGTATTATTTCTGTGATTTGTTTTGTACTTTGCTGAAATCTGCGTGAAAGTAATCCACTTAAATTTTGCATATTTTTAAATGCCTTCGAAAATAGCTACAAATTGTTGTGAAAATCTATTCCGCTCACTTTTTCTCGACAACTTAACCTCGGACGGTTTCGTCTCTCACTGGTTCTTTCAACTTGCAATGGTAGCTAAAGCGTCTTGATTTATGGTGGTAGATGTGTCTAAGAATTTTCAAGATATGTTGACATTTGCTGTTGGATGCGCAGCGAGTGAAATTCAATAGCTTTATCGCTAGTGAACGATAAAACACGAGATGCCCTAATGGCATCAGTAGGGAGATTATCCGACACTTTGGCAATCCGGAAAGGAAAGGGGTCATGTATAAAGTGGGTCCAGCGGTTAAGACTTATTCTGTAATCCCCCGTTCGTGGAACGTTCCCTTTCGTTCCAGTGGTACGGGTTATGGGAAGTGCAGAGGTTTTGTGAGGTGCTGATGGTTTTATTTCTTTTATCTTCAGCCCTTTTTCTTCTCAAATTGGAGAAGAGGTCATGAATTCGAAATTCTTTTGATGTCAGCAAACCATCCCGACATCAACAAGCTTTGAAGCATTCTCATCAGCATGAAACAACATTGACATGAGCAACCTGAAGACATCGTGATCAATATTGTAGGTGATGACAAATTTACATCTCGACCGTTATCGAACGTATTGCGTTGTTGGGAGTTAGCGACCTGTTGGGTTTCCCGCTTTGTCTGGAATCTCTAACATTTGTAGAACTGTTAGCAGATCATGAGGGCGCTGACTTCTGTTCGTTTTTCCTGGGACTTGGTGTCTTATCTTTATGCTCATTTTGTGCTGGTTAGCATCATTGCTGCGCTGGAACTATGGGGTTATCCAAACATAGTAGACCTCGAAGATCTGGGATCTCCCGAGGCTGAAGGCTTCTTCAACTCTTAGGGCAATGTCGTCATTTTATGATCCCACGAAATTAGGCAACGGCAATTTCCGCTCGGAGGTCCGAAAGCAAATGTGCCTACAGAGCAGTTCAGTGGAATATCAGCATTGGATACCTGGCGAGTATTCCCTAGCACAAAACCAAACATATAACAAAAACACAATCATAGTATAATACTCTCGAGTTCGAGGACCCTAGAAAAGAGTTCGAGGACGGCAGAAGCAGTCACCTTCTTCACCAACGTCATAAATACCATATCTCTGAGTTGCAGTTGCGCACGTCACGTTCAAATCTATCACTACTTGCACAGTTTCTGCGATCAGCGCAAACGGAGTTAAGGCCAACTTTTCTCGACCACTTCATTTCTAATCAACGTTATTTGCACACACATGGTGCGCAGTCACTAACACAAGCTACCTTCAAAGGAACGCATCAGCAGATACGCTATCGCCACCAGAAAGGCAAAGATCATCTCTTTGTCTTTGTCATTTCGCTAACAATTTTATGAGGGAAGAACGCAGCGTAAAAACATCAACGATAGGATAGGGTTGACATTCCAGGATGAGTAGAGCGATCAGAGAGTATTAGAACAAGTCAATTGCTGCCTAATGTAGGACGCAGTTTGCTGGAGAGGATCTGAGAGAATAAGAGTACACGAACGCCTCATTTGCTATAAGAAGCATTTGCTTCCATCTGGATTTGATATATTCTGATGTTGCCAAGTGCAATTTCATTGCCTTTCTGACAGTTTGAATCGAATTAGAAAGTCATTTCTGGGTGGCACAGAGCTCAGGTTTTTCATCGATGCATGCGTGTTGATTTGGCAGTGGTCAGGTTAAGAGAATGTTAATAACCAATAGGATCCAAGAAGCGGGGGGGGGGGGAGGGGGAGAGGAAGGAGGAGGAAGGAGGCAGTTGACGACTTGAATTTCTAGAGGTTTTCCTCCCCATTTGTAACCCGGCCAGTGCTATATTTAGAATCGCATTTCATAAAGTGCTATCTCTGCTTTTTCGTTAACCCTTGCTGTGAATTAGTAATCACACATCCCAAAGACTATTTGTGATGTCGGTATTTTGAATTTTGTCTAAACAAATTTTGACTTAATAAGATTTATTCCATTGTTGAGAGCGACTTTTATGAAAGATGAGAAGAATTACATCACCCGACTTTGAATTAAATTGTTTCTTTTATTTGTATATTGCAGAGAGCGTTGCAAAAAGTGTGAACGTCTTGAAGCTGAAGGTAATAATGCTCATTTCCTTGCACACTATTCTGATTTAGAAAAGTTAAATTTAAGTTGACTTGTCATATGCAAAAAAAGTGAGTGATTATTCAATGGTCGTATTGATGTTGCTAGGTCGAAATAGTGAAAAGTCCTTCCTTTGAGAGCAAATCGACAGTAATATTTCGACCCGTTGTGTACGCGCTGAGCACCTTAGGTTGACTGCGACGTTCTAGTACTGAACTGTCGCGGTTGACTGCAGCGACAAGAGAGGGATACTTTCTTTTCAGCTTTATGTGCTTGGAACGCTCACCTATCTCGAATTTAGGAAATGATGCTGGTTTCTATTGCCCTCAAGGTCTGAATTCTGGAACTTTCTTCGTGGATGGTTATAGACCAGGAAGCACCCTCGAAATTCTATGTCTGACTAAGCATCTATACTTGTTCATTTATTTTCCACAACTCTCGAAGGGTGGCAGCATGCCGAAGAGAGCAAAATCTTATGATGACAGAGTCATGAAGTACACATAAGAACTTGTCCTTATATTGAGAGAAATGGCTTTTTAATTCCAGAAGGGAAGAATCAATCGTCGTCCCGAAGTTCAATGGGTTCCTGTTTATGTAAGCATATTCCCGTAATTAGTGCGACAATGCGACATTGTCTTTTTGCACATTCAGGATGTATTCATACTGTCGGGTGCGAGAACTGGATTCGGATCTCTCAATGGAACATTGGCTCCTCTCACAGCTGCCCATCTTGGAACAGTCGTCACCAAAGAGGCTATCAGACGAGCGAGTGAGCGGTTTGGCGTCATTTTTACTATCGATCATATAATTAAAAGGATGCTTCTCATGTAATTCAGGATATGGGATCTTTATTTTAAAGAAATTGGGATTTTTATCTCCTTTTCCCTTCCGGAACCTTTCATCTTTTCCAAGAAATCGGTCACTCATTCATGCTTCCAATGACATTTTCATTTATTCCTTTTCGAATGGCGACATCGGTATCGTCCAAATCTATAATTGCATAAAGTCCCCTCGATATCTTTACAGTTTGGACATTGTGACATCGTATAATCAGACTTCCGGGTCATAATAAGCAGTTCATCAGTAGATGAATATTCACCAAATATTTTCTATAAATTTAAAAACCAGCCCTCCTCCCACCCCCCTCCATCTCCCTCCTTCCTCCACTCTCTAAAATCTCCTGCCGTCAGGCAAGCCACTGTTTTCATTTCGCTGAAAGAATCAATTCAAATCTCTGCGCGTTTACTCGAATCAGCAAACATAACTCTGAACACTTCAGAAATTTCTTCCGGAGACGTGAAAGGCACATATGTAGGAAGCGTTCTACAAGCAGGGCAAGGAGAGAACGTTGCTCGCCAAGTCTCGATTGGTGCTGGTATGTGTGCTTACTATCCGCTCTATTTTCCCCTCTTAAGAGCGAATTTGCTTTTTCACCGACGTGGGTAGCTATACTTTGTTTAATTGAAATGATGCTTAATGAAATTCACAGTATTGAATAATCGAATTTGAATCGAATTGCAGTCGTCTTGCTGGGGAAATGCTTGACAAAAGCGCCAGCAATACTTCGTTAAATATTCCGACCAATTGTGGTATATCCAGAAAGCTTATAAATTCTTGAAACGAATTTTACAACTTGTCGCTAGAACGTAAGGAAATGACGATCGTGAACTACAGAATAACCTAGAAAGGTTCTAAACGGAAATGAACTCGAAAGGATAAAGGAAATCTTCATTCTTTCATCGATCGCCAGAGGCACAGAATAAAGGATGCCTATTTTCTGGTCGCATAGAAGGGCTTGTCACTCACTATTTTATTTGTGGAGGTGGTTCATCAATGTGGCAATAAGGGGTACCTGTAACTCACCACTCCATTTATATAGGAATACCGACAACTGCGCCTTGCCTGACGGTCAACAAAGTTTGTTCATCGGGCATGACAGCTCTTATACTCGGCGGGCAAGCAGTTCATTGCGGATATCATGACGTGACCGTTGGCGTAGGTACCGAAAGTATGAGCAACGCTCCATTCTACGTTCCCAGGCATATCCCCAACGGAGGTGTTCACCTCGATGTGAGTTAGTCAGTTGTTGATTCGTTTACGGTGTCATTATGATCCAAAAAATTGCGGGAGAAAACAAGTGCACGTCGGATGACAGTATAAGGATGTGGCAAAGAATGAGAATAGTGGGTATTCTTCGAAGAGACGATTCTCAGCTAAGATTTCATGTCAAATGAAGGAGTCACCATTTGAGTCCCCATACTGGTCTTTCAACGGTGGCGTACCATTCATCTTCCATATGAAGTCTCGTTTTTCACTAGCGTCCCCACTATTCTCGTAATATCTGTTGGTTTTATTTGCTATCGCTTCAGTAGGCAGCAAAATCCATATTTAACTCTTCTGTAGCACACCACTACCAGATACCACTGAAAGAATCTTGATGACACTGCCTTCAGTACAATGACGTTTCTTTGATAGGCAGTTCACGTACCCACGGTCAACGCATGACGTGTCGAATGATGTTGAAAAGTTGCATCACCAAACGCGCTTCGCTTAATCAAAATTGCAGTGTTCAGTATCACATCGACTTGATGGTTGTGTGCATGCTTGCTGTTGTTATAGCTGCTGTGGTAGTCTCTTATAGTGTACTGAGCACTGAATTAAAGCAAAGCTGACATTTCCTGCGAACAAGGTTCTGTGAGGACTTCCACCGTTCCATTAGATATTACAATAACATCGAGATAGGACCAAGTGCCAAGGGGTCTTCATACCGCTTCAAGCGCATACGACTCTAATTCTGAAGATTCACAGTAACTCGTGATTCATCAATAGAGAGCTGCAACGGTATGAAACATATTACGGTGGCAAAATATCAGAGACTACTAGCTTTACAGCAGATGGCAAAAATATCGTAAATTGATGAGATCGAGGAGTGAGTGAATAATTCAATTAAACAGACGAATTTCAATAAGGCTTTGCGTTTATCGGTCGGTCATCCAAACATTATCAAGTCTATAATATTGTGTTTGAGGACTCCATCGACAGAGACGGATTCATGGATCCGGTAATGAAAGTTTCTGTTGGAGTTCTTGGCGAAAAGCCGGTTAGAGAGTACGGTATCACACGCGAACAACAAGATGCGTGGGCACTAGACAGCTACAGGAAGGCTGCCCAAGCATGGAAGGTGAGCTATGAGTGCTGATGGATTTGAATATTCGTTTGAGAATAAAAAAGCGTTTTGAAATGTTCAAAAGAATTAGACCAAGATTGTCAAACTATGGCTGTCCTTATGGGATGTAAGTTGCTCCGTGACTGCAGTTTGCGCAGATGTAAAAGCGATGGGATGGTTGGGGAGCATTAGAAAAGGAACCTCGTCTCTTCTTTATAGGAACACTTACTTCAGAGGTGAATGCAGGACGGGGCAGCTAATGCTCGGCCAAATAAAGCTTTTTGCGGACCTGATATAAAGATATCTAGCTGATCAATGAAACTTTTCATTCTCTTCGTTATCAACGTGGCGGGCTGCATCGAGTGACCAATACTTACTCAATAATCAAAATTGCTCGGAAATATTCTCCTAAAAGCCTTTTTTCGAGAATTTGGGCGATAAAAGATAATTTCGTGCATCTGAATTGTCCTACTGCTGCCTTGACTTGACCTTTCAGGATGGTCGTTACGATGAAGAAGTGGTCACCGTTGAGGTACCACAAAAGGATGGACCGTCAAAGAAGTTTCGAGAAGATGAGGAAATCAAACGGCTGGTGCCAGAGAAGGTCTCGGCATTACTTTTCTGCCCCTCTTGCCTGCAGTAATCACAAAGCGTAGCAGTAGCGATTTGTGCAGCTGCGCACAGTCGCAACCTGTGTCATTTGCATGACCTATTAGTAGTCAGGTGAATGGTTCATGCATCGTAACACACCTTCATTCGTTCATTATCCGTGCAAATAACACCGCTCTCCACCCTCACATATTTAGCCCACTTGAGCATATTTTCAAGAGAGCAAATAGTTCAGTTGGAGGCAAATAGTTCATTAGTAGTTGCATCTCCGTTTCACTCATCTAATGCTAATTATATGTGCAAATGTGCCTGCGTATAATATGATTGACCAACAGCTTCGTTAAGGTGCCGAAATTGAAGCCAATGTTCTGTAGCGATGGGCGAGGTACAATTACTGCGGCGAATGCAGGCGGCATGGGTGATGGTGCTGCCGCTTGTGTTCTCGCATCTAAAGACTTCATCGAGGGAAAAGGTGTCAGACCAATGGCTCAGATTCTCGCTATCTCGGAATCCAGTTTGGATCCGGCTGATTTTGCGCTTGCACCACCAACCGCAGTCAAAAATGTACGCATTTCGTCGTTCGTTACTTCACTTTGCAAGGTTGCTGTCTTGAATGCTGGAGGCGTTCGCGTCGGGATGTTCAATCCCAGTCAGTGACACCATACCATACTACCTTCATGAAATTGTGGTCGCCTGCTGCGACTATAGCTTCAATTGATTTTACATGGAGAGCAGATCCTTTCAGCGGACGTTTTCGGTGAGCCTAGAGGTGAGGGGATTGATCCTAGGAGGTGCGGAGTTTTCAGACAAAAAAAAGGAAGCCAAGTCAGCTCGCGATTTTTCGGAAGTCCTCAAAAGCTCCCTGATCTACAAAATACAGAACTTTCCGAACAAAAGATGGGGTTGAGCGTTTCCAAAAGGTTCAGTAATATCATAATCCCACGTAACTCAAAGACAGCAACAGAGGGGGGATCTTCGCCTTTGGTTCTAAAAACTTCCTCCATCCCAGCACGAAGTTGTTCTTGCTGATGCCAAGCAAAGCTAAGATAAACATCTACTGCGCATTCTATCTGTCACTATTATGGAAACCCATCACGAGGTTTGTGTACTCTAAACGCTGCCACTGTGAAATGAACTACTTGTCTGCCTTATGTAGATTACGAGTAGGGTTCTTTCTAATACTTCCCATCTCGTTTACATTAAGACATAGTTTGTAACTTCAGTCTGTGTGATCCCCTGAGTTTCAGTAGCCACGCTGGTGATCATAAGCTCGGTGGTGTGTTACATTATAATTAAACGCAACTGAGTAGGGAAATCAAAAATTTGAGAGCAGAGGCCGGCGACTGGTCTGTTTTCGGGATATTTTGTTAGACGTGACGAGAAAAGAAGTAGGGGCTAGAGCATTATTCTCTGAATATTTTTTCTACACGTTTTTTCAAAGAGTTGATGGAGTTTTGGTATGATGGATGGTATTGCAACAACGAGCTAGCTCACTAGACCGGCTGGCACACCACGCGTTTTTGCATTCTAGCACATCGGGTCCATTGTTTGCTGGAGCATCTCAAACAACGATGCCTAGTCATGTGTTTTCCTACGGTTGAAGATGGTGATGCAGATCTTAAAAGCGAAAAGCTCGATCCTCGGCCAGACCCCCTTCCTTGCAGAACAAGAATGATTTCATTGCGCCTCCCAAAGTTGATGACTAATTGAAAAAAAAAAATTTGGGAATCGCGACGAACATGGAGATCGGTAGTCACTCTATGTTATCTGTCATACGTACCAAACTTCATCAACGTAGCCCCTGCGAGTCTTCCTTCGAAACCACCAAGCGCGCAAAGACGTGTCCTACCAAAACGGACAAGGCTGACGAGTTATGCGGTTTACTCATCCTAGTCCACTAGGTTAACGGTTTTTTTTACTGGACTGGTGTGACGACTGCGACGATATTATTACACCGGAATATGAATGATCTGTGGGAAGCGGAGATGGCCACCGCTTAACGGCTTTGCACTGAAATGGTTAACAGTTTGCTGAGTTATTGCAAAATTCTAGAGCGAGGAAAAGCATGATAAACAGGAAATAGGATCAGCTAGAACACCGCATGAATTTGATTAAGTTATCATCATGCTTCTATAATGTTCACGTCACTACTGTGATTACACGAAGGAAAAGAAAGCAAAGGTGCTTGTTGCTTCGAGACATTGAGACATTTTCCCATGAATTCATCTCTGCTTCATCTGGCTACTGGTCGATCAAGCACGGTGAGGCAATCACGTCGTATGAAACTTTTGCAACTTAAAAATATCCCTAAGACGAATGGTGGAACCCTGTTGATGGTTCCAGAAATGCGCTTATCGAGCTAACCCATGACTGAATCAAGCTAGCACATGTATCATATATGAACGTGTAAAGGAGCCCAACATGAACCAAAGGGCCAAAGGTCAAAGTCTCGGCTGGAGCAAAAGCCATGAAACACTGGCCGGAGAGTACGTTGAGTTAAAGGGATAAGGCTGAGCGAGAGACGCTCCGACAAATTAGGGGATAAATCTTCCGGGGTTTGATTTCTGGCAGGGTGAAACAAGAATGTATAGGGGGCGATACGAATCAAAAGAAGAAAAACTATGAAACACCTCGTAAAATGACAGAATTGGATGACTGTAGAAAAAAGCGAGAAGAAACGAACCACCTTAGTTAAAACGGCAGGACCCTGGCAAAAGGTGGGAGGAAGAAGCGTAGGAAAGATGAACAAAGATGGAAAACCTGGGTAAAAGTCTGCAGATGAAGAACTTCAAGAAAGTAGGTGTAAACAGCAAAGATCGGCGAGATATGATACAGCCTGTGAGCTCTACACGCCAGGCTCGTTTTGAGGAGGAAGGAGGCATCCTATCGATTATGCCAATACCTGCATGATACCTCCGATGTAGAGGAAGGGAAGCAATCACACCTGCGTTCTCCCAATCCTTTCTTGAAACTCATGCTCGAAACCCATTTTTGAAACCCACCTCAATTCGAACGACCTGTTTCGGTGACTAACATCGTAGTTAATATTGAAAATTAACGTTCAACCATTTTGACAATGTTCTTCAAACATCTTTTCAGCAGTGGATGCTTCACTGGTAATATTCCATTTTTTTTTTTTTAAATAAGGGAAGTGTGCTGTTGCAGTTATATGGAAGTTTGAAGTGTTCGTTCCACTAAATAAAATAAACTGTATATGATATGTATACCTAGCGTGCCTTCAATGACTCGTCTGATGCTTTGTGCAAAGACTGGAGTGCATTTTGATGCAACATTTCATATCCATCTTAACTTCGTATGTAATGCAGCATATGCATCCAACGCTAAAGTTCTGTTAATATTCTAATATGCTCGAGATGGAAATCCACTTGTAGATGTTGGATGCCTGTGGACTAAGTTTGGATAAGATCGCGCTGTGGGAGGTTAACGAGCCTTTCGCTATGAATGCACTCGCCTTTATGAAGTTCTTCAACAACATGAGTCCTCACAACATTAACGTTAAGGGTGGTGCAGTGGCCATTGGTCATCCACTCGCGTGAGTTTTCTTTGTATTTTATGGAGCATTTTAAGCCAGGGTTCCCATAATTCGTTTTTCAATAGTTTTCCACGAAATGAAACTGCGGAGTAAAAGATGGGGAAGAGAGGAGGAATAATGAATGACAATTGAATTAGGATCTCTTGCTTTTTTTTGAGATGAGAAGAGGAGGAAAAACCAAAATCGACGATTATTTCTTGCTTTCAAGTGAACTCGATAAATAATTTTACCTGAAAACGAAACGAAGAGAGGGAACGTAGCGAGGCAGAAGTGGGTCCTTTATTTTGGGAGGATCATGCCAACGTTGTTTCGCCTTTTAAAGCATTCACTTTAAGAACAAATGGAACTCGAATTGTGGTCTCTCTGATGTACACCCTTCGAAGAAACGAACTTGGCGTTGCGACAATTTGTAATGGCTGCGGTGAAGGATCTGCGATGCTCATCAAGAAACTGTAAACGAAATTCGCTTCCAACTCACACTCAGCTCGATCGCCCATCCGCATTGCGCCAAATTTCTTATGGTCTCCACATGAATAATTCAGATTACTCCACAACATCAATACAAATGTCTCTGTCCATGTATTGCATAAATTCACTTCATTGATTGCTCCTATTCCTAGAAGGACGATTTCCTCAGCAATTTGAGTAAAAAGAGTGTCAAGTTTCTTTCTACTTGAAATTTTTCTATGTGGGCTAATTTGCGTTTAATTCATATACAATTTGAAGTTGGAGCACAAGAAGTGAGCAATAAGAATCGCTGAATTTGCTTGACAGTAAGAGACTATTGAGGAGAAAGATTTCATTCACCGAGTTCCTATAACACAGTTATAATAGTCACAAAGAAGAGACAAGTAAAACAACTGAATAAGCTTCACGTTAACACTTTCGGTTCCTTTTTCTCATAAAACCCACTTCGATGAAAACATTTGGGACATGACAAAATGTAGCAGCCAACCCCAACTCCCCCCTCAGCTTCAGTTAAACGGGCAGTTTGCAGTTGCGATGATATTTTGGGGGGAGTCGAAATATTATAAGTTGCGACATGATTAAAAATAGCGGTTATTACAAAAAGTCGACGCAGTGTTTGTCGATGAAGGTCCGCATACGCTCATGTGTTTGCGCACCTGCATACTCGAAGTGCTGTTCACGCCGTGATTCTCATGGCAATTTCGCCCTATTATACGATATTTCATTCAGCTACAACTAGATTCGCTCCCTGGACTAGCAAAACAAAAAACGTATTTAGTAAGGTGTTTACCGGTTGGTCGCATCTTGCCACTCATTCTAAATGGGTTCTCACCAGAGTGTTTGTGAGCCTTCTATCACCCCACCTCACAGGTACAATAACACATTTCCGAGCAAACGCAACAGCAATTACTGATGGCAACATTTGATTTTAAAAAAATCTGTATATTAGCACACACATTTTTTTAGGGTTACTGATCCTTTTCTTAGCCAAAATTGCAGATGTTTCCCATCGTATTCTTCCTCAACCTTTCCACTCATTAATAAACAAATATATCCCAAAGAATCTGCAAATTTCTCCAGAGATGTGATTACTAGCCAACAATTCCGAGACGTACGATTCTGAAATGGGGTAAAACGTTTCTAAAACGAGACGTACGATTCTGTTAAAACTAGACGTAAAAATTAAAACGAGACGTACGGTTCTGAAATGGAAAATGCATCAGATGATTGGACACATTTATTTGCGGTATTTCAGTTCTTTAAGAACTCATCGAGGTGGTTGGCGGCGGTTTTGTCTGATCGAGCTATTCCCAAATAAACAATGCAATAGTTATGTGCCACAGCAACCCCACATCGAGCGCTGTCCAGCATCCCATTTACACATTATTGCAACCAAGAACAATTAGTAGCAAAGCTGAATGACTGATGATACTTGTTAAGCCGAATAAAATACAGAAAAATGTGGGATCTCGATTCAGACAATGAAGGTAAAACACTAATATGTGGCCAGCACGACCCGTCTGATTATTGCGAATATGCATGCACATACATACGCATATCTATTCAAGCAGATCACGCTGAAGCTGAATCAATCAGTGTGGTTGGCGTAGGCAGTTCACGTCGTTGATCCTCGCTAACCTCGATCACGGGCACTCCCTTAATTCCGGCGATTTGTATGCCGAACAACTCATCCTGTCGGATGTTGTTCCGATGCAATCCGTTTGTTTGCATCTGATGCGTTGCTGCAGTCGCATCTCCCTGTTGGAGTTGGATCGGAGCGAGCCGTTGTGGAGGCAGATAGCTGCCCTGATATCCATCCACAGTAACTGCAAGGAGCAAAATTAATCGAAAAAATTGGAAGAAAAATTCGGAGATTGCCTGAAATCCGAAATGGAATCTTTGCGGCCAGGCATCACAATACGAGACCATGTTGAAATATATGTGCATTCGCATTACAATTTTCAGGCAGTAAGCTTTGTGTGACGTTTATTGGCACAGTGGGCTGCACAACACTACAATTTCCCATAGCACATACTCATTGAGAGCCTATTAGAATGATAACTAGCTCTTAGAGGCATTGTTCAAATGAATACGGCCCTGAAACGAGGAGAGCTCGGACAGGTGAAGTTAAGCAACAGCTGAAATTGTTTCCATGGTTTACTTCGTTGAAATGATGCTGTTGCTGAAAGGACTGTTTCATCTCAATATAAATTAGCAAAGTTCCCGATTAGGGACAGAGTGTAATGAGTTTCGTCCGCTTATTTCAAAATTTGAGACCCGAAAAAGAAATCCAAAAACTCACGATGCTGCTTGTCTGCATTGATTGGAGGTAGAGGTGGCCTCTTGTACGGATCGAGATTACTAGCTGAATTCTGACGCATAGCCTTTAATTGGTCTCGCCTTTCAAGTACTGACTTCGGACAGCATATCATCCACCTGGAACTCAAATCTTTTTACCATGATAAGCAGAAGAAGGGGAAAAACTCAATGAAGCGTGCTTGGGTTTATTTCGAATCTTGAATTTGCTGGACCCAAGGAAAAAATTTTCTACCTATATGACTCCACACGAAGTTGCGACATCTTCAGCGCTTCAATCGAACCAGATAACTAGAGCAGTATTCAGGTTAACCTTGAAGCATGCTTGCCCTAGCAACACTTTCCATCAAATGCAACATCTTTTGCAGCGATAAAAATTCTGACTGCATAAGAAATTGTTTGCGCCTTTGCCGATCCCTACAAATTGCTTGAGAATGTTGCGTATATGATTCATTCACTACGCATATGCCACGAACACTAATCGCCTTGTGAAACGGGAAGAAAAAACCATTTGTGTCAAATTCCATCGCTACAAATTGTCTGTCCAACAAACAACCGAGATCATTTGTGCGGACAGTGGGCACTTCAACGACTCCACTATGTGACCCTTCTAATACATCATGACTCGGTGATTATATGCAATTACAGGTGGACGGCGAATTCGAGGAATGGGTGCTTACCGTGGCCAACTGAACTGCGGGAGGCTGTCGTAAGCACCAACTATTCTTATATCACTTGCGCTGCCCCTTCGAATAACCTTTCTGAAAGATATTAATTCTTTTATAAGCTTGGAAATTTCATCAATTTCTTGTTGAAACGAATGTGTCTTCTGCTCGTATGTTCTTGCCCTTAAAAACACCAAGGAACCGTCAAATGCTCGAAAATTGCTGTCAAAAGGCCATTCGTCGTCGAATATGGCGCTTCTGTTTTTTCTTATAGCGTTCCTCCTTTACTACTCAGTGATGTTCACATTAAGTTTCCCGACTAGGACTCTGAGAGGTCTAACTTTAAAGCCAAATAAGAATTGCTATGAGAGAAACATCAAATGATGCGTATAAGCATAGTAACTTCTCAAAATACTCTCAAAATCGTAGAAAACTAGCAAACGAATGTTTGGATGACACAATTCTTCTACACTGCGACTCCAAAGTCGAATTGTAATTCGAAAGATCTCCAACGTTCGCTCTTAAAATATGCCTTTGGAAATTTGTTCTACACAGTCGATGACCGAAAAATTGGGCAATAATTCCGGATGCTCAGCTAATTGAAAGGTGATAAGAGCTTAAGTTATCATATCATATAGCCTATTCTCTTTCACAAACTATGAGATTCCTTGAAGGCTGTGCTTGCAATAGGTGTCTCAAGTTCTTTTGCAGATACTATTGCATACAAGTTATAGTAAGACATCTCTCAGTAACATCGATCAATAAGTGACACAGATGCTGACACATCTATAGCAGATGAATCCTCTATGTTTGAGTCTCGTGAAAGCTTGGGATATTCTTTAAAACTTTTTTTGGTCCATACATACTTGAGCGGTTATAGATCGAAGGAGCGTATACGACAAGAAACGGTTTTATACGTCGCCTACATAGAAAAGAAACTATAAAAACGAATCTTTTAGCCTGGAATATGCGTTTGCAAATTTATGCACTCAGTTAATTCTGAGAGGACCACCCAATGACTTCGATGACAATATTTCGACTTGCTGCATCTGACGGATTATTTATTTGCAGCTCAAATATTTATTCGCGATATATCATTTTTGCTCAAAACTTCTAAATAATATATGGCTAAGAAAAAAATATGAAGTGTACATGGTTCATGTTGCTAGAGGGTTTATATTGAGAGGAATCTTTGTCACATAAGCAGCGGAAAACATACATGAGAGTGACCTCACCTCTCTGAAAGAAAACTTACTTCTTGTTCCACACAATACATGTTATGATTGCTGTGACTACACCCACGACAGCGAGTACACCGATCGCAACGACTGCCCAAATTAACCACGGTAATTCCTCTATAAAATGCAGGTATAGTCATCACTGGCACACAAAATTATTTCAATAACAATCCAATCTCTTGCTGAGTTTTGTTCATCCATTTACTCTTTCTTATATGATCCTGATCTCTTGAGAAGACAAAATATTTCCTCTTTTTGAAGGCGATTCCATTCAGAAAGCTATCATTCAGGAATTTCAATTTGACGATGCAGTGCCTTAAGTTTGAGGATGGCTTACTGTTCCTTGAGACTCATTTACTGGCTTGGTAAAGACGAGCAATTAAATGGATTCGCAATGCGCCGTTTCAGCACTGTTCCCACCTCATCTCTCCCCCCCCCCCCC
>JAARMF010000521.1:0-45806 GCA_022844705.1 Toxascaris leonina | reverse complement strand
CCCCCCCCCCCCCCCTTCCCTCCCCCCTCGTGTCGGGCGATGTCGCTAGCACCCCTTCTCTGAGATGCGCTGGGGGCAGCTGATAAGATTTCAGACGGATGACGACTGAAGCACAATGAATTTTTCGAGGCCACGTGTGAAATAACAGTAAATAACCGATGAAGTATTAGAACGCTCGGTTGTTTCTTCAATTCTTGAAGATGCAACTGGCAGAACACCAATAATCAAGTTTGATGGCTCTCTAGGGACTTCTAAGGGGAATGCACTTACCTGTAAACCGACAGCCGTCTATTGAAAATGAAGGGACTTCTCATTATTCAGTCTGCTCCTCTTGGTATTCAAAAGAATATGTGAACATGGTTTAGTCGAGAAATCATTATTAGTAGCTAGTGTTTCGATCGCTCATCTAATTTCGCAGTGATCATCCTGTTATTCTCTCGAACACAGAATGGCATATCTTCTCAGTTTCGAATGCGACTTAGCAAATGATCCGAATTTCTAAATCGCTGACACCACCAACTCGTTTCCGTGTTAAAGCGCCCAACTGAGGTATTGCAGCACCCAATAAGCACAGATTTTCATCTCTTCTACTGCTTCCTAGTGACTTCTATGAATTTCCAGATTTCTCTGCTACAAATTCACTATCTTCACTACACAACTACAAACTGCAGGTGCTATCATACTTCAAATTGTTATATATTGACAAAACACATATAGTATCGTTGCAATAGATAATTTCCTCGGCATAACTGAATCAACCCACCAAAAATATTCCAAATATTCAATGCCTTGACGAGGTCGTCGTTTGAAGTAGCATTGGGTGCAGTCATGGAAGAGTTGTTGAAAAGCGCCACAATGTGATCATATTGTAGCGTGGCAGTGCTGTCACTCTCCTCAAATGCGCTCGATGTTGACGCCGTTTGATTGTCGATGATATCATTAGTCAGCCATGTCGTTTCATTATCCATTATCCTACGACACAACAATTTGTCACTTCCGCTTGGTTATTTCAAATCACACCAAATGCACGTCATATAGCGCACGAAATAAAACAAAGTAGGTTTAATCGGTAAATCAGCTCTCTGGTGTAGTCAAAGATCAAAATATCGAGACCATAGGCAGAAGTATCTCTATCCATTTACCTACAGGCGACGACATATTCAAAAGTCTCGTGTATACTATATATGCAGAATGGGGAGTCCATACAATGCGCCTCCACCTGCAAACTCCAGCGTTTTCAAGTGAGTTTATGCACACATGTGACCACTAAATTTGAGCTTATGTTATAATACATTCAGAAGAAAACTTTGCTTCACCTGGTTTGGTGAAGTTCACCGCGTTTCAATTTAGAAAAGTCCCCTCTTCTAAGAGTTTAACAAGATAGCAAAGCATCGGCGCCGCGAATATGTCCAACTGTAGAAAAAATTTGCGGCAATTGTTAAACTGCTTAGCTCCGAATAGCAAACTAAAAAATACAATGTTCGCAATAAATTTGATGCAAACGAAATATTCATAAAAAATCGTTATAAATATCAGTAATGAAAATATACAGTAAGGAGAAATGGTTTCTTCAGAGATATCTCGAGAAGGAAGTTAACATTTTCTTTGAATCACAAAAATATAGGATCATACAAGGCAGTAAATAATAACCAGTAAATAAGAGAATCTGGAAGTTAACAGTAAGCTACTATTTAATAACCAGATACTCAAAACAACCCTTAGACCTGATGGCACTTGTGCGGCCACGTCCTTAGATTATCAAAAAATATTCATAACCCTTGGTCAACTAGATAAGGCAGACGGGGAGTCTGTTGTAAACTGCGCAAGAAACTTCCGCGGCGTATGTTCAGAGCATTTTATTATATGTGGAAGTAAATAATTAAGTTCAAGACCGATGTTTTTTGGAACAGCATGGGAGACACAAATATCAAGCGAATCGCAGCAATTCAACAAAAATACCGCGAAAAAAAATTCGATGCATTTGAAATGCTTATACCTTGCGAGCGCTATCCACTTTACAAGCATTGAAAAGTTGCAAAGCTATTTTTAGTGACTAGAAGATTAAGGTAAAGGCTCGTCATGTGAGCCAATACTTGCATTGATATTTGTAATGTAAAGCCCTAGTGGAATTACCCCACATCGATTACAATTACAATGTAATACAATACAATTCCATACTGGTTACAAATTTCATACACGATGTTATATCACTTGCAATCCTTATATATGACGTCATATCAATAGCAGTTTTAATACAACTTCGAAAGCACACAAATATACGCATTGTAGAATCAGTTATCGTTGAGTTTAGCAACACAACACATAACACTGAGTGAACACAACGACCCATTCAACAACCCCTCGATTATTGCCATTTGAACTGCACTCGATAGCTATTCGGCGAGAACAACGCAGTAGAAAAAGTCAACACCGAACAACTATTTGCTTTCTTTTCGTATATTTATACTCATTGTTACACGGCACGAAAGATATCGCTTAGTGAGGCATCGTGTTCATAAACTCAAAATCGCTCGTGAACATATGAAATCGCTCGCTGACTTTTTGCAGATTTGTTCGTCGACAAGAAAATCTGACTGTTCTAACACTTTGGCCAGCTGTCTTTTATAGATGACAACATTGAAAACATCCACGATTATTGATGACAGTGGCTTGGCAGATTCTTCTTGGTGGTCTAGATCACAATAAACATTCACTTACTGATGAACAAGTAAACGGCACTCACGTTCACTATTCGGTCGCAGAACGAACCTTTCAACCGACAAGGTCTTGCAAACATTACCGCTAAATCGCTAGAACATCGACCTATGGTGGTTGATCATCAAAGAGGCGGCAACCTTCTCAATTTCTTAGGCTTCATCCAAGGAATTCGAATCGATTGACCTCTACTAGTAGATGATGACCTGTATAGCATCCAAAGCTAGCCCTGCGCCAGTCAAACACCACTGAGACATTTGAACCCAGTCACCTCGTAGCTGCGGCGTCCCTATTTCATATAGGCCCAGCTTTAGCACCAACTTTTCGTTGTCTAATATGGCGAAAATGCTCGAATTCCGGCCTAATAGCATTGAACTTGACCACTGCACCTCAAAATCATCGATTGACTTCGGGAATTTGGAAGAACAAGTGGGGTGCCCGTGAATGCCTCCCAGTTACTCGGTATTCAACCTATAGATTTACTTCGTTCACCAGGTCAAATTCAAACGGCAAGGATTGGGTTGATCAAGCAAACACGCTTTAAGCGAATGTATAGCACAGTTTTTTCCTGACAAGCAGGAAGTTGTTGCGAACAGTGATCGTGGCTGAATGAAAATGTTTCATTGGAAACAAAACAGATTAATATATTGCGTTGTGGCATTTCCTCACCACACTCTTCCTTTTACATCTCAATAAGCAAAAGATAATACCGCATTGATCGAGGACAACAACGAACCTATAGAAAAATATTAAAATTAAATAAACTCAGTACAATAAAATCAAAGTAAAGTGGAATGTGGCTGTTATAGGTTATTAGGAATGAAGCTACTATAGGTTATCACAAAGGTATGCAAAATATTCGATTGCAACATTGGCTAATATAAGCTGAGCAAACGATTTGACATATGCGGCCAAACTGGAGCTGCTGCTCAGATGCAAGTGTCGCCACACGGCGATGAAGACTCAATGGAAAGGAACAACAAAAACAGCGATCTACCTACCATATTCGAGATCAAATAAGTGGTGCTTGCCGCTGGTGGTTCATCGCTGTTCACTCTTATTAATAGAGAGGAAGAACAACAGATTTTGCAACACCATATAGCACACTGCATCGCTACGAAGACGTCATAACACATTGCCCTGCTATGAATGAGTCACAATGCCGTTTGCATTTATGCCGTCAGAGTCAAATTTGTTAGGCGAAATTTGATTCGAATCATGCCTCTCGATCAATAAATCCATCATTTTAAGTGTTCTTGAAAATATTTTACAGGAAGCGAATTTAAGCAGAGTTTCTCTAATACACATTTCGAAAGAATTGGGAGTTTCGTGCAATGAGTTTGATGTTGCTATATCGATTGGTTTACGTTATTGAACACACCTGTGAGACTTTATAATCTTTGATTTATGAGGCAGGAAAGGGGTTGATATCTTTTGCCCAGACAAATAACGACAAAGATTTGGAATGGGTGATTATAAGTGACTGGATGCAAGACATTCCATCAAAGTGTCAAAATTTGCTCTACAGTAACAATCCTACTGTTCCTATTTCGAATACCACTGTCTCATGCTTACAAGAACTCTCATAATTCCGCTTCGAAGGCTGTGAATTTTCGCCGCAAGCCTATGCTGGAAAAAGCGGCACCGATCAATAGAACGCATTGCATAATGGCAACACTCATCGATCATCAACAGCACACACATAAGTCAAGCGTGAATATATAAGTGCGCTGTTACATTTTGAATCTGTAAAGCCAACTGTTTCAAAGAAAACAATTAGATGATAGCAGCACAATGTGCCGCCATTTGTTTGCGCTGTGTTCTTTGTTTTTTTTTTCATGAAGGCCGATGGTCGCATCAATGATAATACAACTATGAAAAATGCCGAATAACAAGATTCCTAAAGGTGTTATAGTATTGTAAGAGCAAATGGAAAGGCATGGAACAACAACGAACTGCCATAATTTCGATTATCAAATCAACCGCTCGCACAACTTTTCAACAAACTACAAACTACATGCAATAGATCGATTCATGCTTTGACCAAGCCGTCTCTTTCGCGCTATTAAACTTGACTCGAATCACTCGAAATTGCTCCTCTATATGCGATTCAAATGTATACAATTTCCAAATATAATGGATCATTTTGAAAGCGTTTATATAGATCTTATTGAATTCTCTGGTTTGCGCCAATTGAAGTTCACAACTCCAAATAGATTCGATGGCTCCAGAAGCGCAATTTGTGATATATATATGTACACGTACACCCAAATAGTCACGAGTCGCTTTAATACTCTTTTCAAACACACGTAAAATAACCTCTTTCCATTGGAAACATTTTATAAAGGAAGATTTGCATATGCAAATAATAGTCATCTGAAGATAGCAACGAAAAATAATATTGATATCATTCTAGAGATCAAATCATTTCCATCATTTACTAATGCCATAACTTTTCTCGCTCGGTGATTGCATTTCGTCGCATAGAAATGCACATTCACGTGATAATATCACACTAACAAGCAACTGTAAACAATCGCGCAACATCGGGTGGGAAACAACGCTCTCATCCGAGCAATTTCAGCTAATGCGGCAAATATGCCAGTGTTGTGGCAAATTGTGCTATTACACAGGGTGGCAATAAATTTGTAGCATAGCACCATCATCGCTTATGGCTTGGACCTTCCGCTTCGGCTTTGATCTATGAGCAATTGCTAGATTCCCTCAGATAAGAGATGAGAGATACAATGCCACAGCGAATTCAGAACGTTGCATGCTTGCAGCTTATTCAGCAACTAGCATTTCACTGGCTGCGTTCAGAACATAGGATTCCTAGCATTCGCTTCTATCGTGCCTTCAGCTAAAATATAACATAAATTAGATTCATCCTTACGTTTAGGTATTGTCATATGTAATATCTGTCTAGAACATGATCGATTTTAAATTATCGTAAGGAATAAAATATGCGAAATTATAAGTTATGAACAGGTAACACTGATTTATTGATAAAGGTGAGAAGCAATGCGTAACAGGTTGATAGCAAATTTAGCGCATTCAGTTGACAAACTCAACAGAATACGAATGGAGCGGGCGAGCAAGTTAATTACGCATAAAGTGCGCGACGGGCATTGCCGAAGAAAACCATTTTCGGCACGAACTTGGCCATTGCTATGCACTCTCGCGAAAGCTGCTTTGTTAGCATCCTCTAAATAGGGCGATTCCTGCTTCTACTTCAGTGAACACCCAAAAACTCTGACGGAGGTGATTGAATTGTATCAAGACTCAATTCATTCAAGCCAACTGGCAAGAGATCATGAGATGTGATGGAGGAGGAAGATATGTGTGGAAAAAAAAGAGGAAGAGAGAGGAGGGAATGTAAGAAGAGAATAGATTGAAAAGAAATATGCGTTCAAAGAAAATCTCAATCAAATGAAGCTAATGTCATTTGAATTTCCACCAACCAAATGCACAGAAAATTGGTCAGAAAATAATTTTAAAAAATATCAGATGAAGAATGGAATCGAAATGGCGACAGCGATAATTTAATAACCACCTACAATAATGTAATTCATCAAAATCGCCCCTATTCATGCATCCATCACAACAACAATTCCTCAAAGCTTCCTCATCCTTTCCAAGGAAAACTTCTCGTTCTCGATTTATTAGCGTTTCATTGCATCCTCATTTATAAGGACCAGAGCTTATGTTGATATACACATTCAATCATTCTTCCTTTAGATTCGTTGCGGAATCTCATTTCTATAAAACGTGAATTCAACAAGAAGACTCGTCAAAACAACAATGACTGTTGTTGAGTAGATTGGCTAAGCATCGAATGATAAGCATCTGAAGGCACATGTCTAAGCTTTCATCAAAATTTGCAATCTCAACGAGCAATCAACAAGTATTTGTAATGTTCAAATCCGACAAATTCCCTTCACGCTCGTACGTTCATCATCAACTGAAAAAAATTCGATCGCTGCATCCTCCTTCGAACGATGAATCATTTCTCGAAGACATAAAAATCGGCTTCTCGTTCTTTCTTGCTTTCATCTGTGAAAAATGACTTGTGCGAATGTCGCAAAGATGATTTATATTTATAAGAAAACAAAGGTAACATTTGATGTTAAGCAACGAAACAACCAACAAATCGACCCGACATTTGTCGGAAATTGTATGCGAAAAAAACCGCCGCAGGTAACTCACCAAGGAATCCATCGAATATTTGTTGATTTCCTTATATGATGCGAAGACAAAGTACAATATGGAGTGAGAACGGCATAGAAATACTCTAGTAGCAACAATGAAGTCAAAAAAAAGTGCAAACTTAATTCCTTCGTAAATATATAAAGAGTCAAGCTCGTAATAGAAAGAAAGCATTGCGGTGTATTTATTGTGCACAGCATCCATCGTGTGTACCTTCAGATGGTTGAGGAATAACGCCTTGTCAATGTCAAAAATAATGCAAATACGAACCTTTTCACCACCACAAGAGTTCTATGTTCAACCATTGAGCAATATTTGTACTTAACAGTATAGCTGTAAATTATCTGGTAAACTAGCTTTCATTTCTTCTCTCAAGATTTCTATCAAGAGGTTATCCAGAAATATTTTCAAATCCAGAAGAGTAGTGTTCTATCCATCCACATGTCATATTCATTTCGTTGCAGCAACGCTATTTCCGCTACAATTCGCATTCATTGTTCCTATAAAGCATCGCAATGAAACGTCATCGTCTTATACAAGACGCATTTTGTGTAGAAAACGAATGGGACTGAAATGAAGCGTCTTTGCTGCACACAATTTTTGTTTTCATAAATAAAATGCACACATTGTACAAATGAACTAATCCTACTTCAACGAGTTGGTGTTGGAAATATTTTGAAGAGAGGGAGTGAGGATGGGGAGAGAGAGGGGTAGAGGAAGGTCGGAGAGAGCAACAGGAAATATATCGAAAGCTTAGCGCGCATCACTATAGGTGTTTTCTGAAGTGTGTTATGATAAACGTCGCGTCAAATGAAAGTTCAAAGTTATGTTTCATCGAGACGTTGAACCGGATACTATACGAGCGTTGCTTCAATCCTTGAGAAGTGATATCCTCTTACAAAAAAATCGATTCCTTCTCGAAGATATTTTACCTCTTCAGCAATTCCTTACCGAAGCAAACCGCTGAAGATAATTTTTCCGAATGCCAAATGGGACCAAAATTTGCAAGAATCACTTCGGCAACGAATTGCTTCAAAGATGAAATGCATCAAAAAGAAAAACTCGTTTTCCATTGAAAATGCGCATTCGGCATGCAACAAATGAATGAAAGCGGCGTCGGCTTCACTAAAAGAATGATCAATGCGGAATATGGCACCACTAGTTGAGGTGACGTTATTGCTGAATCGCATGCTTGCCTCATCTCTGTTGCCTCTTTGGAGAAGTATGACGACTGCACTCGAAATGCTTCGAATGTCGCAAAAACTCTTTGAATTGTGCGATATACGCAGAAATAACTTTCCTCTGACTTTCTCTTCAACGAATATTATTCCAAAATCCGAATTATCTCGCAGGACTCAATTACCTATAAGTGGTTAATTTCTATCTATTCCACAATACACAATCGATCGTTTTCAAATTCAAACAAACCTATCGAATCAAAATGATTTCTCCTGGCGACTGTTAGGTTTTAGCAAAGAAATATGCTACTGCAGACGTTTAATACTCACTCGGCATCTACTTGGCAAGGAGACATATAATAGCTGAGTACTTGAGACTATTTGTGAATAGCCTGGAGGAGAATTTATTGCGCAGATTACACCGTGAACTTAATGGTTGGCAGTGGCTAATCATTCGTTCGGTGAACATTGTATTGCCGTGCTGTTCGTACGAACACTTGGTGTGCATAGCTGATTTGCACAACTGTTTATCGTAACTTCAGAAAGGGTTCTTCTCGGTGGAGATTATCGAAATTCTTGGAAGAACTGAGAAACAGGTTTGTTGGATATAGCAGCAGAGATCGCATTGAAAAGCACATTTGGTCGCAGAATACGAATAAATATTTCCGGTAGCGATACATTAAGGTGATGCGCTCTTATTGTGATGAGAACGAAACATTGAGACATTCAGGAATCGTATTATTTATTGTTGCATTCCGATCTACAGCAAAATTAATATTATAATTTTATCCCATCTACTTCTCCCACTCGTAGTAAATATTTTGCAAAGTTTTTGTAATGAGGAAAAAATATTGTTGACTCGATGCAGAATTTGAAAAAACTATTGCGCCCTGAAAAAGTTCTCCTCACTTTATAGCAATATGCCGAAACGAAGAGGTTATTGAGCTAGTCCCGAGTTTTCATCCAACAACCTCGAATTTTTCCTCAGGTAGCTCGATCGAATGAAATCACTTTAAACTTACAGCAAATGAAATGAGTCCGGTTCATGAGAAATATTCGGCACTGATTAGTGCTAGTCGGACGTGTTTTTGGCCTCGAGCAGTCAGCGTAATGTCGCCGTGGAAGGTCTTACATGAATGTGGGAATTGAAGTCTTCAGAATTTTTCAGATTTTCAAATACATCGCAAATTCTGCAGGTAAACAAATAAACGTAAAAAAGTTCATTGCAAGAATAGATGTGTTCGAAAACCTGAAATGAGATGTTTTGAATCAGCTTGAGCATGAACGGAGTTTTTCACGTCAGAGTGAGGCATGTCGAGCAGTGCAGATGGTGAAGTGTTGTATCCGATAACATGTGCATGAGTGCAATACGAATATTGTTAGTAGTGCTGGTGTGAATGATGTTGAAAGGACATGAAATAATCGCTGAAGTAATACGCTTTCCCATAAAGGCAGCCAATAATCCAACCAGTTTATAAAATGAAAGCACATCGCTCGCTTGCATCAATGCAGTTCCACCCTCAACCTCACGACATCGCGAGTGAATAAATTCTGAATAAATAATTTGCTTGTTTGAGGATTGAAATACATTCTTAAAAGCATTTGAATAATTAATCCACAATTTTTAATTGCTCTCAAAAATAATTTCAGGAAAGCGTTCGAAAATGAACAAAAGAAATAATGAATGAGCAAATTGGTAAGAAGAGATGAATCTGCAAAAATGATTTATGACGACAGCTCAAATAAGCGATTTTATATTTTAAATCAAATAGATCTATTAAAAATTCTATCATAGCAATTACTGCCAAAGTTAATTGAAAAAACAATCAGCTCGCTCCATCGACTACGACTATCTTCATTATCAATCACGCTTGAAAGTATTATTCAATATTCTCACATCACAACGAATGCGCTCCATCCTCAATCTCAGCAACAGTTATAACAATCAAGACTGTCCCAAAGGTTATCATTCAAGCGGGCCAATAGCTGCCCAAAGTTCCCGATAAAGTTACCCAAAGTTTTACGTTTTTTCGACAAAATCCGATAGCATGATGACGAATTTTGAAATGAATTTGCGGAAGTTCGGAGCACACCCTCACCTGAAAATTCGCTGACGACGATGGAAGTGAACTCTCCGGGAGAATTTTTAATAATCAGCTGACTTTGAGATAAATTTTCAGGTGTGACATTTCGAATTAATCATGTCCCTCAAGAAACAATCATCCTCTACAGCTCTGCGCAATTTCACAAAGAAAGAATCTCTCATGATGGCGGAAAACAAAGAGCATCATCACCTTATGAGTGCTTTGCTTTTAGTGCCGGCGAAGGAGTTATTATTTCCTGCAAAGAGAATCACCTTGCCCACCTCTCCCATCCTTGCTGAACAATATTAGCTGCGCCACCCCTGTAATTCCTCCTCCGCACCACGGCATGTATCGATGCAAAATCATGCTTGCACACCACTACAACAACGCCTCGATTATCTCAGACCAATACGCTCCGATATTTCCACCAGGTGAGATATTGCCAGGGGAGACAACCTCGGACACTCTCGCCATCTGGGATAATGCCCGAACATGTGCGAAGCGCAGCATTTATGTCGTAGCAACGTCGAACAATATGTAACGTATATCACTGTACAACCATGTATGAATTCCTCTCAAATTTCACTACTCTTGAAGCGAAAAGTGCGTTGTGGATGTCGCAGCCTAAATTCCCTTTATCTCGTGAATCCCAAGTCGTCCTGCCAATTAGTACCATTAAAAAAGGGTGGAGGACAGTTTGGTGGATGATATGGTGAGCATTCGGACAGAAGGACGAGGCAAGGAGAGTTAGCAATGGATCCGATCTCGCGGAGCTGATTGGCCTTCGATTAGATCGGGAGTCGCTATGGGGTATTTTTGTTTTTTGCCAAAAAGTGGGGAAGATCGTATGTGGCCGTTGGTGAGGCCGCGAATAATGTAGGCTAAAATGAAAGAAGAAGCCGTCTTATACACAAGTGACAGCTAAGCTTGCAACTACCATGCAGTATTTCTAGGGCGGGTGTTGAGAAAACCTTCCGAGCATATAAGTATTGCAGGGAGCGGGCGTGGCTTATGGAGTTTTCTGCACCATCTTGCAACTCATGTCTAGCGGACTTCAGCAATTCATGCACTTGCGAATATAAGTGCAGATCCTTCGCTCCTGAAGCATTCGCCTTTATTTCCCACATTTGTCCACCCTTCTGTCTCCCCTCCATTCACAGACATTCCTTTCCCAAATGTTCACAAGACGAGAGAGAAATTCGGGGGCTTCCACTACCTTCGCTGGATGAAGAATATATGCAAAAGTGTCCATAAAATTGAAAGCAGTCCCTCAATAAATCAGATAGTTGTACATTCTCAGGCTATCTTGCTATCGCATTACCTTCTAACGATAATGAAACAGAATGTAGCGACCAGTGGATTTCCTTGATATTCTTGTAGATGTATCTATACGAATATATTGCACTTCATGAGCTTGGATTTTGCCCGGCAACGGTTTTTTTACATCGTTAACCGAGTAGAAATAATTTCTGGTGACGTACCACTTCCATACATTTCCGTGGGGATCTACAGAACCTAAAAAAGGAAGTAAGTGGAAATTCGAGTGCCGAAGTTGTTGTTGATTGCTGGTCGCAAGTTGGTCGCAAAATGAGCAAGTATTCTGTGCAACAGTGTCGCCACAATCTGATCTTCCAACAAGCATCTTGTAGGTGGCGGATTATAAGTCACCAAAACATTTTTCTTGTCTAAAGTGATTACCGAAAGAGCTTATTGCTTGGAGATTGACGAGCACCGTTGCACCTCGAATCTATTCAGAAAAAACTGCTGATTGTTATTTGACGACACTTTATCTTAACATGAAAATGTCTTTTTATCGAGAAAAGTCAGCTTTTCGGCAAAAAAAAAAAATTACGCCACAAAATTAACACAACTGAGAAATTATTTCACTGCGATAATCAGCAGTCATTTGCTACCAAGAGGAAATGCAATCATCTTAACACCGAGAAAATTAAGAGAATAAGACAAGAAAAATGACTCAACGGAACAACTTTCGAGAAAGTTCGACTAGACTCATCCTGAAAAAGGTTTGCTGCGCTGGAAATTTTTATAGGATGGTCACTAAAAAGTCTATTTAAATTCTTAGGCATACCTGTATGTGTGTTATAACGAACAGTTAATTATGACGCACACCTTACGGTGTACAGCTGAGTGCAAGGAGTACGACTTTTGAAGCGAGCCAGGGAGGTATTACATGATATGTACGTGTTGAACAGGTGCAATAAGTGGGCTATTTGCAGATTGATGTAGTGCAGTGTCGTCGACATAACGCTACGCGCATTCGGTAATTCGGCAGTAAAAAATCACTCATCCAGATTGGTGGCAGCATTGAATGGCAATGATGTTCTCCTCTTTACTCATATATGAACAAATGGATAGTGCTAGCTAGCTCAGCGGTAGAGCACTTGCTTTCGAGCATGAATAACCGGGTTTGATACACGCGAGGGTTTTCCACCGGATCGCCAGAACGCTGACAGCAAGACTTTCTTTAAATCTGGCCACAGCAACCATGCGTGAGCGTGACTGTCAGCTGGATCGATCTCTGCATATAAATGTTGCTTGCCGAACCACTACATCGAGACATAAAATTCGGCATTTGTGCTCTTGAATTAAAGATTATTATGAAAACTTTGAAAATTGAATAAGCGGAAACGATTCGAGATCGCAAACAATAAGCTAATCTCGTTTGCGGTTTCCATGGTGATTCACAAACTTGAGAGAATTTTATAAGCACTGAAAGGTGTCAGAAAATTTGCCAACATTTCACATCCCTTGTACCTTCAGCTCTCATCGGTTGTGGCATTGTGTGAAAGCTTTTTCAACAGTTGGATCAATTTTTCATTACTAGTAAATAACCTATAAAATAACCTTATCATTTGATGGAAAGTTAAATTGCACATCCTGTCAGCTATCTCTCTCTCCAACTTGCTTCTACGTTTGTTTTAAAACTTGTGCGAACATACTGAGTATACTGCAAAGATCGTGTTAACCCATTCTTTCTCGAACAAATGAAAATGATCGGAAATTCGCTGTCATGCAATCAGTTAACTCCATGTGACAATGCCGTGAACGCTCGCTAACGTTTCGTTTCTTTTTCAACCATTCCATGCGTATTTCACTACATTTCATTGAGTACGAATCATTCCATCTTTGATTTCTGCACCATTAATACTTCTCATTCAGCTCGAAATTTAAAATTATTATGCTCATTGGCAGTAAAGTTACTCAGAAAGGATCTCTTATGCCATGGATTAGCAATTTTTCTCTGACTGTCATTACCGAACACTATATAAACCCAGAAAGGACGAAAATGTATTTAGAAACAAATCTCCCAAATGACGTGCCATATACACATGCAACCATCATTGTTCAACGGATCGATCTTCTAGATTTCGAGCTTTGAATGCAGCACGCTCTAAGTTTCCTATCCTTCAAGCGCAACTTATGAAATTCAGCAGCTTTACCTCTGGTTTCTATCATGCGATAGAAAATGTAGGAAACTTGGGTCTTCTCTAACGCTGCCACAATCGGATCAAAATGTCAAATGTATCTGACAGCGGAAGGATACCTACTCTTTCCTGAATCGTCACTTGCTTTTAAAGTGATGGGCGTAAAGAATATCTGCCTATTTGCATGAACATCGTTTCATTTGCAGTCGAATGACATGCAAAGTGCCCAAAACGTTTTATAAATGTAGGAAAGAGCACTACCCCTACAAAACTATCACATCAAGCATTCCATTGTGGCGGGTCGGAATTTATGTGCGTTTTTGGAAGAGGCCATCTAGCTCCCTCCCTCTTGCTCCCAACAATAAATCCTCAATGTCAACGTCTTGAAAGCCATGGACCTCCGATATTCTAACCTTACAAACAACAAGCCCCAACATCCCACGTTATGTCAGCCCCCATCTCAACGCTGCTTATCCGGCCTCCGCATATCAACGCTGCAAACAATGAACACGTGATATCTCAATCCTAGGAACAATGAACTTGGAGCCTCTCAGCACTCTAGGCAATGAAATAGCATTAATCCAGCCCTGCAAACTGCGAATTCACAATTTGCTCACAGCGTCACATACAAGATCCCAGATTGGATGGTCAAGACCTAGAGATAACGTCAGCACTGTGAAATTATTTGTTCGACAGTCGCGTTTGGTCATTTCAATTCATCATTGTGTGAATTAGGACTAATTAGGCATCGCTCTTGAAAAGAATACAACACATCAAAGGGGCGCAATTTTTAGTTGTCAGTACCACTTCTGGACAGACTATCTTCATAGCGAGCAATTAAGATAGCAAGAATGAAAGATAGCGCCTTTCGATAGGAAATTTTTAGCCCATTCAAAGTTTCAGAGAACGTTATTACCAGTTGAAAAAGCTGTTGGTTATGAAGAGAGTCGGTATAATCGTGAGCCTCATTGACGGAACGCTGAGAAAATGGAAGGACCGTAAAAAATTTTCCACATTATTTGCACAAAATTCTAAATTTTCGATGATTGAACTTTAGCACACTGAGGTGATGATTCATTGATTAACACTTTATGGTAGTGGAATTCCACTTTTGAAAATAAACTAATTTCGGCTCATTAAATAATATATATTCTTAAAGAAATAAATGCAAGGATGTAATTGAATTAAATAGAACAGAATTACACAAATATTTTCTATCACAAATATTTTCCCACGCAAATGATTGGTAAAAAAATTGTAAGCCGATAGTGATGAATTAAACGGAGAGGGAAAAAGATGTTTGTTTTGAACAACCGTGAGAAGCCGAAATGTCGACCAGTGCAGAGAGGTATAATCGAGAATCGAGTAGCTCAGCAAAGAGGCGCGAGATAGAAGTGTGCATAGGGCACCCTTGAACAGAGAGTCGAACGGGATTACTCACTTAAACAAAGCTGTCAAAACACACAGCGTGCAGAGTGCACAAACCAAGTTTTAAGCGCTGTCAGCTTCCTCAACTTCCCAAACTTCCTCATCTCCCTCAACTCCCCCAACTTCTTCAACCTTCTTAGCTCATCTACTAAATCGCCTTTTTCGCGATCTCATCCTGAATCTAGAAATTATGGACAATGGATGAAGCTGTCAAAATTCCGAAAGAACAACAAGTCTTAAGAAGTTGCGGCCTTCAGGGTTAATAACAATTGAATGTCCGCTTTCTAAAATTCCTCGCTCGCTCGGTGAAATACAATATGTGGGATTAATCAAATGAACCTTTCCATGGCGGGTGGTGCACTATCACCTGAAAAGATGCTGCAGCTTTTCAGCAGCAATAGAATACTTCATTTTGGTATTCAAATATATTATTTGTCATCGTCGAGCTAGCTTCAATTAAATTCCAAGGAGAGTGAATCTTGTGTTGAGGAAGCTTAATTTCTCATTCATAAACCTTCCAATATCTTCCATCACGAAACCTTAAAACCTGGCCTTTCGTTCTGCTGTGACGTGCTCTGGGGTGGCCATCTTTCTTAACATCACAAAAAAACGGAGAAAGGCATAATACGACTTCTGCATCATCGAAGAAAACGTGCAGTTGTCACAGGAATTTACCAAATCGTTCCGGGAAAGAATCGCCGATCCTACATCACTTCACTTTCTTTGACGCAACTGGCCGGAAAAAGTTGTCGCAATTTATAGCCCGGTGTTTCATTCGAACTCACAATATGCTTCTTTATGAATCACATTTTTGCATCTACGACATAGTTCCTAACTGAATATATATGTTCAGACTTTTGCAATGATGTGACTTCGTGGCTTAGAAGTTTTTGCGTTCGTGGAGTGTATTGCAGATCTGTGAGATTGGTCGCAAATGAAACAACAAAAAAACCCGACGCAGTGCTTGTATTTCTGCAAAACTTAATGAAGGAGCCCTAATAAAAACAGATCATTGCCTAAGAGAAATATTTCGAATTTGCTGATTAAGAAAATGATTAAATGAACGAAATGATTTGTTTGGTGCTAATCGTTCGATCCGTTTCTATAGAAAGGCACTTTTTGAGTAGTATACTGCTAGGATGTAATCAAATCTATAGACAGTAAGCGGCAAACCCAATGAGAAACGCGATAATTTGTCATCAGAAGATACCTATAACTTATTCTGTTCGCTGATTTCAACGACCAAAAGCTAGCATATAAGGCAACACATATCCTTATCGCAAATAATAATGAAATATATTGGACTAATATTGTGCTTAATAGCTCTCAATAAAACACCCATTTCTTTTTTTTTCCGAAGCTTTTAGACGAGCTCTACTTTGGGAGATAGAAAGTTACGGAAGATAGCTTTTGCTTTCTACAATGTCCCGATAAAGTATAAAACAAGTGCAAAATGCTTCAGAACTATGAAAATGACTGACTTTATAGAGGTTTACAGTAGAGTGGAAGAGGCAAAGAATAAAGCAGAAGGGGAGGTGGAAGAGGTGGGAGCGAGTTGAATCGCGAAGCTTATCATCAGCTGGTTATCATCAATCAGCAGTAAATATCTCATTCAACGGCGCCGCTTCAGCGTTGTTCCCGCAAAAATATATCTGAATCTTTGAGAAATCTTGGCGTTTCTTTTTCGGAAAGTCGTCGCTGTCTTGAAGGAAGTCGTCATAGTCTTCAAATCTTGACAAAGCCTTTTTCTTTTTCATTCAATTTTCCAACAATTCAGTTGGCGGATTTCCTTGAGCTCAATAAACGCGCTCGCAGCACAGATGACATCTGATTTTGGAGGCTCATGAGGAAGTGAGACATTCTGTCAATCCCGATAATTCTTTTTCTTGACGTCAGCTTCCACTGCTCATGCTTTTCTGCTTTCTGCCGAAACCGCTTTTATTCGGAGGAGAAGCCGTATAATACTTCAATGCAGATCGTGATTGGCATCAATGATAAAAAAGATGTAGAAAAGACTGACGGATTCCAAACTCTCAGATCATTAATCTCTGATGATAATGCCGAATCAATCTTCAAAAATTAGCACAAGAAGATCCGATGTAAAAAAAAAGCTGAAAAATGATAGCCAACGAGATCAAAATCCCACTACCTCTGAACGAGGACGATTTTTGGCGAAAGCCATCAAATCCTGCTTTCCGGAGGAATAAAAGACAAAGCGTTTAGACCGATTTCATTTCCGCTCTCGGATCGTCTTTCGAGGAAAGTCAGTAACCGCATTTCTTCAATCCGGCGCGCTTATTGCCTCGTCGATTAAATATGTTCAAGATGCAAAATGATCCGTATGATAAACAAAACTGTCTGAACTCTCAATCGCTCTCTCGCTTCCACTTCCCCATTTCCCCATCTTCCCCTTCTTATCTTTCCGAGATTCCCATCACCTTTGATGAAGAGATTAAGAGCTACTGGATGCGATTCAAAATGATGAAAGCCGTTCATTTTCAGAGTACACCGGCTGTTTCAACATATATTTAGGGTGTTAAGCAGCAAAGGTTAAGCATGCTAAGAAAATGATCTCAATTGAGATTTCAGAACATAAGTGGGTTCATACGACATAACCTATTATTGAATTAAAGGATCTCTGTACTTATGATCTTCTTTAGATGAAATTACCGACTCGCGTTATCGACTTATTCAATCGCACGAGTAGAGTCGAGAGAGCAACTCTGAAAACTTTTGCAGAGACAAGTCGTTAGAAAGTAAAAATCAACCGCGTTGCTGCTGTAATTCAATAAAATGAATCCATTTATATGAACGTTCAGTGGAACAAAATTAACAAAAAAAGCTGCGCGCAACTTTAAGGAAGACATCTTTCTCGATGCTTCGAAGGAAAAGTCGTTTGCAACAAAGCTTTTATCAGTTCATTGCAGAAGGGGATTTATGACACCAAAATGTCATCGCATTCAAAATGACTCAATTAGCAACTTCAAGGTCGAGGTTTTTCCGTCAATATAGTGAAAGATGAATTCTATGACTCCACTAAACGGATTCAAACTCTAGCCTATCTTCATCAACCTTTTGAGCTATAATCTTGTTTTTGTTGCTTCTAATAGGCAGAGTTAGTTAGTGGTCCGTTACAGGTCTTGATTTCCTCACTCAAATAGTTGTATGACCGTATGATAAAATGAATATCTGCTACCTTGTAGGCAGCAAATATATTGGACCAAATGGATGCTGATACTTTCAACTGTGAATGCACTTAATGAAGAAAACTTTTTCTTGACTATAACATACATTACCTAACAAGTAAATGCACGACGAATTGTGCGCATAGGAGAGATATCAAAAAATGATGCAAATGCGAGATTTATGCTAAGGGAATAACTTCAGTTTACAATCAACCAAAGACAAAACCATATTCAAACCATTCTATCCCATTTCTGCAACCTTGGAATTAACTTTGGAATTTAATTATCCTGGATGTTTGTGATTCAGTTACCCAGAATATTTAGAATTTAATTGTCCAGAATATAGCACATCTATTTGCTCCCACATTGAAAATGGCATTGTGTATTATAAGAATAAATCCCGCTAACGAGAATAAGACAATAATGACATTCGCCAATACCGAAAGAACCTACACATATAAGAAAGATCGGTGGATTACAGGAATGTCAGCCGATGGATTTTGTTTATTATAGCGAGAGAAGTGATGTACAATAAAGTGGCAAATTGAAACACGATTGAATTCCTCCGAGAATGTTGTCTCGGGACACCGCTTTGAAGAGACCATTAAAATTATTGCGATACTTCAACAACTACAGTCGGTGCGGAAAAGTAATGCAGTAATAGCAAAGTAAATCGGTGTTAGTTCTATCATTGTAAACAAACTTTACACTCATCCTAACACCATACCTCAGCCCTTTCTTTCCTCAGCAGAAATATTCCTCAACGCTACCTTCAATAAAACACTTTCACTTCCTGCAGAAAGTCTTATGAGCTAGACCGCCAGCTCGAAGTGATGCACACTTTACTTGTTGTGCAAGTGAGTTCATTGTTTTACACATTTTTATTGAAAGCACTGAACGAACACCACAAAGATAAGCAATTGCACACCTATGGAAGCGTAGAATATACAAAACACAATGGCATGCTCGCTGCGGGCAGGAAAACATCGTTGCCATGGGCAACATCTACCGACACGCAGTGAAGGGGCTCATATGACAATGCACACAATTACTTTGTCTGGCTTTTGCTTTATTTCAAAGATTTCATCGAGGTATGATTAGCAGATTTGCTATGGGTCACGCGAGCATCGGATCTTGAGTATTGACAATATTGAGCTCCCGAAACGGTTTCATTCAAACTCGACCCCGAATCTATCATCAAGTTGGTTTCTGTGCTTCAATGATATATATAGTTAAATGACTAATGCAGCTGGAGGACACGTAAACTAGCTCAGGCTAAACCCCTCAAAAAGGAAGCTGCAGTAAAGGCGATGCGGTCATTATTTCCCTGACTGCAGACAAATGAATTGAGTGAGTATGAATGAGGAGACCGCTACGAAAAGGAATGAATGAGAATGTGAGGCATTTCTATGTTTCGGTACTTGGTCGATTAGATGCATAAGCAGCCTATGTGTGGACATGGTCAGAGTGATGCGAACGATCAATCGAAGTTCATTTCTTGTTAGACGAAGGAAGGGCAACAATTGGGGACGTTAAAAAAACATGCATAATCGGCTATGAATTAATAGAAAGATGGTGTATGGTGTATCGGATGGGAAAGGCACAGGAGAAATGTTCGAATGTTGTATCGTTTCAGGTAAGTGAATTTGAAATTACGACCTTGTAAATAATGAAGCCTAACCTACTTGTACGTCAATTATTGCCACTTTTGGTTTTCTAAGCCAATGGATGGGGAGAAGAGGCAGGTGAGTTCAGGCTTTGCAATATTTAATAGCCAGCACTGTGGATGCCAAATAAATTTATCAACCTCACAGCTGTTCAAAAAATGTAATCCGAAGAGGATTTTTTGTGGCACGTGGAAAAAGGAACCTTTTAAATATTTTATTGATGAATTCTATGAAAAACTCTCCGAATTCATATGATTATTTCAATTTATTTCCTGACAGTCAAACAAATCCGTTTCACAGCTGCCGTCGATGAGAAAATTGAATTCATTAAGTGGATATCATTATGTAATCAACGACAGGCGATTATTGCTTCGTAGAGACAAATCCCGCAGTTTGAGATTTGTTTGAGTGGGATCAGCGTATTCAAACAGTTTCAAACACTTCTGGAAGGTTATATCAGATATTTTCAATTTCTTCCAGATAATAAAACTTGTCAAAGCTCTTTTCATGAGACCATAAGCTCGAAGTTTAGCTGGATTTAGTGTGCTGCTTCGACTGATTTAAATATGTATTCATTAATTCAGTTAGGAGAGGTGCGGAAGCAGATTGCACCTTGCGGCCACCGAAACAACAGACAGGTGTAATGATGCCATCGTACTCTACCTTACTCGATAAATCGCATTAACCTTCCGCCTTTTTTGTGAACAAACTAGTCTAAAACAAAAAATCGAGTGGTGTGCAATCAATGAAAAGGATTTGACACCTCTAAACCCATATAAGTGCTTCTAAATGGATACCTCAAAGCAGATTATGGGTTTAAAAGCCTTCTGCGTAAATTGAATCCACCATATTTCATACCTCTAAGTTCATTGGTTATCGGGTCGAACCTCTAAGGGGCACAGCGATACATCTGCGCATAAATTCAGAAGATGCAGCATCGCCATCATGCTCCCTCGCAAGGCGAACTTGCAAAATTGCAGAATATAGTGGAAGTTCCAATGATACGACAAACTTTGAGACATTACTAGAAATGTCGATTGACCACTTTCCGAAGCACGAAACTTGAGACACTTTGTGACCACTCGACATAGGTGGATAAGAGCATAAGCGAACATCGACTTGATGCGATGTTGTCGTGAAATATTTTATGCGGAATGCACCACATTTCTTCGATTGCAAAAATATTTTTCGCAGGGCAATGTTTTTTGCAGGGGCTTTTTGAATGGGCAGTCCTCTTTATTACACTCGAAGAAAATTTCGCTTTCGTTGAAAAGGTACGTCCCTTGAACGTCTGATATTTGATGAAAAGATCCCCAGATTGAAATGTTGAAATTTGGGAACAAAATAGAAATTCGATTTTATGTTGAGAATTCATTTAAATATAGGAAACAGATTTCGTTGTAACTTGAGGATAAGAAGTGAAAAATATTTACTCAATTATTTTTTCAACGAAAACTGCTGCAGAAAACTCGAAAACACATTCAAAATTTCTTCTAACTGATAGAATTCATACAGAAAAATGTAAACAAACGAGGCAAACATGTGTTGTCACACTGGGAATGATTAGAGAACAGTCCTCAACGACAATTTCCGTTATATATGGACGGTCATATGATGAAGTCATGAAGGTGCAACGAGGTGTTTAATGTATAAAGAACACGGAAAACGAATAGGAAAATACAACGGAAGGCATTTCTATGACAGTGAAAAAGGAATTCCTGCCAAAACAATGGGAATATTAAAATTCCTTCATTTGCCTCAAATCCAATTCGCCATGGAATCGACCAGACTTTCAGTCGACTGAATAGCAGAACGAGTTTTATAAAGATGCTTCAGTGCATATCGCTATGTCGCAATTCGCATGCACAAGAGAGGGAAGTAATCTGTAGATTACGCACGATAATTTATGCATAGCAACACCGATGGCACTGTGACACTTACACAATAACGCAATCGTTGTCACGTGACGTCCAGCCGCAGTGTACCGAGGGCGTCGAAATTGCACAGCGAAATGAACACCCTCTCCTTTTCAGGTCCACCTCCCTCTCGTTGTGTCGAAAAGTCAAACTGTGCTCAGTGGAAACTCAAAACACAAGTGGTCACAGTGGAGGGAGGCATCGATTCGAAGCTGTTCGGTTATTTTATACAATAGTTCAAAGCATAGTGTAGACGCATTATGCTGCCATCGCTCACACGAAGCATCGCTGTTGAGTTAAACCCATTCTGAGGCAAATTTTAGAACACGTTTAATACATCAATCATTCCTCCCGACCGCCTCAAGTAACTTGCCACCTTCTCCTCATTCAAAACTAAATGAGATCTATGCAAAATATAGCATGCTAACCTTTGTAGTGCCATGCATAATTAACGTATTTTTGTGTACAACTTAGCATAAACTCACACATATCGGAACGAATTCGATTTGCCTATCAACTTCTACTTCATTAGCCAGCGAAATTGTTTCTTCATAGGGAAACGTCGAACAAATTAGCATCACTTCATCGATGACGTGTGATTTGCAACATCAAATCCAATTACCGACTAGTGTGTTTAATGTTGACTTCAACATCCGTCTATTTGCCTCGTAATAAGTAAATATTCCTTCAAAAGCAAATCTCAATAACCCCTATCAACGAGATCATTAAACAATTTCTCTTGGGAATAAGCAATACTTAAAAAGTAATCTACAACTCGCAGTCCCTTCGCTTTCAATTTCATGCATAATTGCCCCTATTCTTCCTCATTCTTTCAAGTAAAATAACCAATTTTACAACTGAAAGAGATTTGCCTTAGCGGCAAATTGTGCAACTATTGCTCTTTCAAGTTGACCACATCACCTTCATTTGAGTGGTCTCAAATTTGGAAGTGTCGCTTTGAAAAAGTCGACTCCAGTTGGATTGATCCTTGTCGAATAAATATCAGATGGTTTCATTAGACCTTTTTGTTGGCCACTCCATAAATCCACGATTAAATATCCTCCCGGATTTGTTAACCCGATCTTGGATAGCTCAAGCTTGACATCCTGAAGGTGAAGTAATTAAATTGCTCAGATATTGCATAAAAAGCGAAGTTAATTGCTCTCGATCACCGTTTAATATTCAGAAATAGTGCAGCTGATATTTGGAAAGAAGAGTGTCGTTCGACGTTTCTAACCAATGTTTTTTTTTAATATTCATTTCCATACTAACGTTTTATAAGCAAAACTTTTTTCCCTCGAGACTAATCAAAGAAAACATTTCAGTGTCATATGACTTTTTTAACGATTTTCAGATTTATTGTAAATAAATGCAAAAATTGTTTTCTTCTACCTCACTCAATCAGATTTTATATTCGGCCAAAAAACGAAATTCATCACCAAATATTTTAATCGCATCCTCTTCCCTCTTTTCTACGCACTCGAGCAGAAAAAATCGCTCCAATAGCACAGCTAAGTTTGACATTAAACTAAATCTAGGCTAGATCAGTGTGATCTCATAGATTGCGACCCGATGCGTCAATGTTTCTCACAGTCGTGAATCCCCACGAATGTAGGGATATCGCCACAGAATTTTATGGGAAGTCCAAATGTTCTACATAAAATTCGGAACAGAAAAATTGAACAAAGACTGCGAAAACATCGCATTGCTGTAAAAGAACATATTTGCTGTGCTACAAGCTATATTATTTGACGATTCGAAAAGGCTCGAATTGTTCATCTCAAATCGATACACTCAATTAATCAGCTCGTATATTCGACAGAAATATTGTAAGCAAAAATGAATATTGAGTTGCCTTATTCAGCACATCCAATTCCTCAGCATAAATCGAGCCTATTCCATTAACCAAAAAATAACGTTTGCCACTCGCTGTCGTTGAAAATTGCTGCAAACGTTACAACCGGTTTTAAACTTTCAAAGTGAATACCATTTGGCGTGCCAGATTTCGATTGAGAATGGCGACTGCATAAGAGTATCGTTGATTTTCGTAATCAACCGGCGTCATCGGTTTCACATATACACCAATATCGGTGGTCTGAAAGCGTCCTTCCTGTTCAGAGTTGTCGGACATCAAGGTTGTGTCATGCATCATGATTGATCTACTTACGGAGGAAGTTCGTCCCTGTTGAGGAATTTTCACCTATCAATTGAAGGAACAACTCAAATATCGCTCGTTTGTCACACGCGCTTCCTTAACTTTGCATCACTTCATACAAGCGGCCGAATATTCCAACACATGTGCGGGATTTGGGATGCGCATAGAAGATGGTTTGTTCTATTATCCCATCAATCCATGTCCGGAGGAGCATCATTACTTCACGATACCATCTTAATAAATGCATTCCTCGATACGCTTTGTTGCGCTTTTTACATGGCTTCAGATCTTCAGGCTCAGACTAAGCAGGAAAGCTGTACACTACTTGAAGGGATCAAAGTCTTTAGATAGGAAGGTCTTGCTGCATCAAAAGACTTTGAAAAAATGAAGTACATTCGCGACGAGACGCCCCATAATGCCGAGTGGATCTTGGTCGACAGCGATAACACGCCGATTGAGGAGAATATCACGATATGCAGGTGCGATTAAGCGCAGATCATTCGACATGATCAACGGAGCCGACCATATCGACCAAATGCTCATCTGCACTTTAGACTGATCTACAGTGATCTCTGTGTTGCCAACGATTATCTGCAAAAGAACAAATGACGATTCAATAGAGTTGGGAATTGCAGGTGAACACCAGCAGCATCGCCCTCAAAAATCTCTTTGTGAACTCTCCAAAATCAATTCCTCTTCAGTGCACAATTCCTCAAAAAGCTTTTTCATATTATGTATAAGCCAAAAACTGTTTCACTGTATAAGTGAGACAATTGCTAAAAATCGGATGATGAGTATGTTATATGCGATATTTGTACTTTTTGGATAATGAGAGCAAAGAAACAAGAATTCGAGTCTCTCTTTAAAAATTGTCATCCAAAATGTCATTATGCACTGACTACTGTCTTAGTGTTTCAGACGACTTCAGTATCCAATAGCTCAATATCCGTGATTTTTAACGTAGCTCCCTTGTTATTTTATTATTCACATGCGTGAGTCTCTCCACCCATACGAAATCAACTGCTCTTTATTTAGACTGCACATTTCGTTGCGCGACCTATGGAATAAAACAATTATTACTGATGTACTGTGCTCGCTAATCATTATCATTTACAGACATTCAGCACCCATCGTTTCCAGTGTTCAATTAGCGACCAATGAAAACTCATCGTGCGTACGCTCATCTATAGAAACACATCGACGAGGGCATGCCACTACCTTAATTCGCTTGCGAAATCTGCCATGACTCATCCCATCGGTCGCTTAGTTATAAGCCAATCAGGTGAAAAGTCGCATGAATATTGAGTGGTAGCTTTGTTAAGTGCTGTTATTTAGATTGGCTTTCATTTGCTTCTAAAAAATGCCTGCTAAAGCATGTCAGTTCTTTCTTGCGCCTGAACGCAAATGCGAAAAAGCTAACCATGTCCGGATCATGCCATTTTCCTGGACCTTGTGCAGGAATGTGTTTGTCCTGATGATGGTCGTAATAATCGATGATACTTTTTATTGAAGTCCATGAACGACTAATATCGTCGAAATTTCGCCATAAATTGCAGTGTTGACCAATAATGTTGTAATCAACCTAAGAAAATCGTTCATTAAATCCAAGCTGAATGTATGTTCGAGTTTTATTTAATCATTAAATACAATAGGTCACATGCACTCAACATGGCTTTCAGCACTGTTTTGCTAAAAATTTAATTTCTCAAATAAGAGATCTCTCTATTTATGAATGACTTCAGCTTTCTTAAGGTAGAGGTTTCAAACAAACGCATTTCGAGTGTTGTACTTTCTTCTGAGATTGCAACACAGTTTCACTCGCTCCAAATGTCAGACACAAAATTTACACGATAACGATGAGATGCTGGTGTGATAAAGTATATAATTTAGCAGCATCCAAACCATTTGAATGATGTCAAACGTGGGAGCAAGATCTGTATGGAATAAAATATACTCACAAATGCTTCGAGTGGTTCGGAAAAACGATGATCACATAACACATCGACAGGACGATTAATTGTTCAATTATTGCAACCGGTCAATTAAACTCTTTGCATCAGCTTCCAGAAAGGTGTGAGCGCATTGCTTATATGTTAAGCTTAGATCACGCGAATAAGAAAAAACGGTGCAACAAACCATTTCGGGATGATTGATCATGTAAGCAGGCCAACTGCAAGAATAGACAATCGGACGACCGGTTAGATTTAATTCGCGACCCATTTGCGGATATCCTGCAGAAAATAATTTCCCTCAATTTCATTCTGGCATATAGCGTTACTGAAAATATGGGAGAGATCCCCACGAAATTCCCCTCCTGCGCGATGATTTCAGCAAATTTGAGAACCTCCTTTAAAATAGCCATAAATGAAGCCCATCCGACTGCTCATGGTCCCTTGAAAGTTGGCTTCGGTGAAGTGCATTATGGCAACGCGATGTCGTCTCGTTAGCATGCGCATGCATATGTACCTTTCTACCTCTCTGCAAGACACTGTCAAATAGAGGAGAATGGTAGATAGAGCAACGAAATCGGTCAGTTATAATGTAAGTTTAAAGTGATCTCCCAGAACAAATGCGAAATTGGCCACAAACCTCAAAGTGGCTTATAGACACTTAAAGTCTCCCAAAAATCTTCTTGCATTTGTTTCAAACCTGACCTTCACGGTATACCGGCTGTTTCATGAATGATCTGAACTCACAGTGTGATTGTTTAAAATATAAATACATATTATGTGGCCCAAATTTCGCATGCCTTTTCGCTACCAAGCGGATTTTCAGGACTCTCATTTAACATCAATTAGATCACAAAAAACCAGTTTTGTAAGCACATACGCGATATTTGTTGGCAAAAGCACGAGCCTTATTTGTCTTATCGATGGAGTCCTAAAAATGGTTAAAGTGTCAACAGCTATGACAAATTCCTTCCATTCTAATTATTCAAATTAGAGTCTCGAACTGCGATGGTTTATTTGGGTCATAAGGTAGGCGATAAAAAATTTTCAACAATCTTTCAGTGGAATCATCAGCCCGATCAGTTAACTGCTCTCTGCTGATCCGAATCGTTGTTCTGGAATGAAACTACCTTGCGGCATCAGTCGAATGTCAATATTGCAGCCATCGAGTTTGAGATAATCGATTTTCCAATCAGCAAATGTCTGCGCATCAATTTTAAGATGGCCATAACTTCCTGGAAAGCCAGCACAAGTTTTCGTGCCATAGTCTTCATAGATACCCAATTTCAGGCCTCTCTGATGCATCTGTAAGGAAACAAATCAGCGCTTTTACTTGAAGCAATAATTAGTTGAAACTTAAAGTTTATTCCTTCATTTCTCCTTGGTCGTCTTTAATTTTTATCGGAATTCCTCGATTTACTTATTCATTCATTTGGATTTTCGTTTCTTCGGAAGCGGAGCAATGCGTTCGATGAAATCTAAGCAACTCTCTTCGCAAGTGTTTTCTGGATAGTTGAGTGAAAATCATTCTCGACTTGTGAAACATATCGCTTAATAGTCTCCTCTCTACCTTTCTTTTTTTCTCCTTATTTCTTTCCCTTCTTCTCGCTTATTGACGATCTTATGAGTGAGGAGGTGCTTCTGCTTTAAGCTGAACAACTCACATCTACAAACTTACTTCATAGCAACAAAAATAAGCACGAGTTGCGGAACCCGTTTTCAAAAAAATAAAAAAATGTCGATTTGAATGGAACATCATTGCTTTTCATCTATCAGTTGGGAACACCGCAGTCTTTCTCTCCATTTTTGCTCTTCCTCTCTCTCTTTCTTTCAAAAGTCGGTTCCTCACTCGTGCACGGACAATTAATGTGCACCTCAGAGTCGATCCATTGCTCTACCAAAAAATATGCTATCCTTTAATTCGTTTGTCATTTTTAACCACCGCATTGGTTGCATTTCTTAGCTTATCTACTTAGCAGCTCACTTACTTCAATTCACCACTGAACCTAGCTGCCTTCCCAACAAGTAAGGAATAACGAACATAATCAGCAAGCGCTCCTATCCCACTGGGGAATCGCGATCTATCAGCAACGAGTCGATCGCTTGCATCGCGCTGACGTTCCATCCAACAATCATCGATATGGATTGTATTGTATCCTGCATTGGCGTAACCGTCCTCCACTGCAAAGTCACGTTAGCTAGCTTTTCCAGAGCAGACAGCTTGGCTAGCCCGGGATTGGGAATATGATGGTGATAGAAAAGAAAGAACCTATCAATTCTATGCCTACATGGCGGAAATAATAGCCTTCCCTTCGAGAAAACAGAACACCCCATCTCAAACCCGGACTGTTAACTGTTGAGTATATGGCTCTCTGAAGTTTTAGGCAGCCATGATCAAGTACATCCAGAGAAGGAAAATCTGTCCGCCGCTGTTCCAGCAGGATATCAACAAACGATCAATGTCGTATACATCTTTGAATTTTTTGACAGATGGAAGAAAACCTCAAAACAGCAGATCGGTCCAGTTTTACTTCTCAGACCATACCCCGCTAGCTAGAAAGAGGGGAGGGGAGGGGGTGAAAAGAGGAGCAGGTGAGATGGGAAGAATATTTGCGTGCAATCGAGAACTCTCTCCTTGATTTTGGTCCACAAAATAGTTAAAATGGCGGGCACATATCTTTCTGATGGAATTGCTTTTCAGCTCGAAACGAATCCAACACGACTTCGCAAATAAAAACTCAAAAAAATGAGATTAATTGAGATGAATAGAAAGAGGTAGCAAAAGATAAAAGATAGGCACGCACAAGCATATGAAAATCCGAGAGTCTCTGTCTTCGACGCAAGAACTGCCTCAGAGCACGATAGCAAATACGTGTTAGCTGCATTTTCCTCGGTGGAGGAGACGTCCTAGGACGGATTTCTCGTACGAGTAATTCGGACAGTACGAATTTCAGAAGACACTAGAGCTCTATCGTATTCAAATGTTTTGCTCAATATACGTGCTCCAGCCATTTACAAAGAGTTCTACTCGATTACGAAATGTGAAGAGGAATGTGACGCTTTCTGATTACCTGCACTCTATAAAATAACAATCACACTTCATAATCAATTCAGACGACATACCAAGTCGGTCAGTCATATCCATATAAAGCTTTTCGTTGATACATGAGAAGGGATGCCTTTTGCAGTCCATCTCACAATAAAACTTTGTCCACGACATCCATCCCATCGGAGGAGTTCTGCAAAATGAGTGTTTTAAAAACATTCCGGTCGAATTCCCTAGACGTAAAAAGTATTGGAAAAAAAGAGAAGAGAAGCTGGAGGCTATACTTGAAGCGCTTTTGCTAGGTTCAAACAAATTGCACGAATGTCCACTCTTCCAGAAAAGATCTTTTTGTTATCTATAGAATTCTCAGGAAAGGGGGAAAGAACTGCGCAAACCTGTGGCTTCGGGCAATTCTTTGGGTGTTTTTCAGCGGCTGTAATGGAGAATATCAATTTCTGAGAGTACTCTGAGAGAGGCAGAAATAAATGAATGAGCCGATCATTGCATTCACTTCCTTCTTCCTCTATCGTCCCAATTATTTGATTTAAAAACTCTCTTTCAAATTTGGCCAAATTATCTCTAATTTTAGATCAAAAGTGGTAATGAACATTTGTCATTGAAAGCGGAGGAGAAATGAATAGGAAAGGATACCTCGCAAGGCCATTATCGAGTGCTGTGGCTGCGGACCAACACAGCAGCCCAACCGCTGAAAACAACATCACGGTTCCACTACCCCTGAAATTAAACCTTTTTTCTTTCCTAGCATACTCCATAGCCATTATTTCAGATATCGCAACCACTAACGTCACCATATTAAGTGGTGTGAGGAGCAGTGAATAAACGGACGCTTGCCGTTATTCTGAAGAAAAAATTTAATGTTTGGATGTGTGAGTATTTAATATAATAATATTGGACGGAGTCAGTCTTCCTTATGATATTTATGGCTCCCCTCTTCCCACTTTTTGCAGTTGCATGTTCACTTGATGGAAGTAACTACCTCACTTCTAATGTTTTTTTTCGGTGACGGAGTTCTCGAGGTAATAGGTGCTGATTTCCTCAGCGAAGTTGTTCAGCTTCCCTTTTCCGGTGGCCAAAACTGCTTGAAGCGCAATAAGTTGCATCGAGACCAACCTTGCCATGTGTTCTAGGCTATGTGAATGAGCCATCAGGTAAGTGAGAATGAAAGATAACTCCGCTCTTAATTTCGGCCCTTGCTTATTCAAGCGAGTCATCACTCTGCTGCCCACTCATTCCATCCCTACGCCTCCTTCCGCGAATGGTGAGGAGGTGGAAGACAAACTACGTTGTGTATTGACGACAGTTTCGAAGCTAACCGGAAGGTCAACATTATACCATGCTCGGTTATGTATACATTATGCCATATGCCTATTGTATCAGCATGAAAAATGACCACTGACCTAATAAGGTGAGAAAAGCATTTCCTGTCAGTTCAAGTTATGAGCCAAAACTAAATCGGGTCCCAGTCCTCATGGTGATCGCAGCCATATTTTGAGCATAGACCTCTTGGCGAACACGGTGGAAAACACCATTATTAGGTAATTTCTGAACCCGAATATGAAGAATATTCATGCAGCTATCTTAATCGATTGGTCAGAAATCAATGAAGACGCTGGCACCATACACGAGCGATAAACTGCGGATGCGTCACTTAAGACGAAATTTTGGTGCGATGGGTCACGCCGACTTCAAAAAGTAGCACTGAAAATATCGTTCTAAACAAAACATTCCCATTTTTACTAGCTAGAAGAGTATTGTTGTGGGAATATGAAATATGACTGTGTCAAGATAAAAGCAACTGTCGACGTCGGAGATACGACTGGAATGAAGACTCTTCATGAGAAAGCCCTCAAAAGCAAGTGCTGAGTAGATGAGCTATTGTATAGCAGAGTTGGGCTACTTCGCCAAAATGCACCTTTAAATATAAAACCTTGAGGTGCATACGAATGCATCCTTCAAATTCTTCACGTTCACTCAATGTGAAAGGGAAGAAAATTTCACTTATGCGAAACTTGCAAATAAGACTAATCAATATCTTTCCTTCAACTATCTGATCAACATTTGGGACACTTTTCCCTCTTTCTGCAAGTTGTACAAGTTTCTAATCGTTCTTGCTTCCGACGATGGCCAGCCACACTCCTTCTCTTCTACCACCTCTTCGTTACTTCGTTACCTCAACGTCTCTTACCACAAATGTTGATTTCTTTCATTCATATTTGAAATGATCCCATCTCATCATGATTTTCTAGTGTGTTCCTCCTTCTCTTATCTAAATGAAAGCGCATTATCTTTTCCAATTTCTGTATGTGTCTTCCTTCTTATTATAGTTCATTTTACACTATTCTAAATAGACGTTCTGTGTATTCTTCCGCTCATTTGATCATAATAGACGCTTAATTACTTTTATCATTGGTGACAAGCAAACATCATCTCCCGCGAGGATGATTTGATCTCTCGACGTCCCACTTGCTAGTCTGAGCTAGACTGAAATGTTCTCTAGACTGGAATACTCATCAATTTCACGTGCGATGTCGAGTGCAAATCGATCAGCGATTTATCGATGCCCTCAACTCGTCAACAGTTTATACTAGCTTGTGGCCATGTGAAAAAGCGATCTCTTTTATAAAAAACTTCATCTCAGCTGGCTTACCTTCAATATCAACAAGAATACACCACAACGCTTTCGCACAGAAATGCACTAACAAACACATAAAAAGTGGCACGCGTTTTCGAGGCATTCTTTGTACCAAAATGATCATACTTCGCAGTTCCAAAGCATTCAGCGCATCGCCAATGAACAGTTAGTATGTTTACAAACTTGTTTGAGAAGTTTCTTTTAGGAATTGGAGGAAGGAGAGGAAATGCGGAGGTGGATGGTTGAGTAGTCCATAACTGGGACCTTATTGGTGGTTTACAATATGTGAATGGCGAGTTTAAAGGCATAAACAAATAATAAAATATGTAAAACATTGTTGTAAAGCTATGATTGATTCGGCTGTCCCCACAAACCTTCAACGAAAAATTGGCTTCACTGACGTAAAATATTCGCAAAATTTTCAGCACATCCAATTATCCGTAACCCTTTTCTCAGTTCATAGTTGAGAGTGAAGCATGGTATCCGAGGTCAATCTTCATGTATATTAACGCCACCAATATTCTCTAGTTTGAGGCTCTCTCTTACTAAATAATGGATGATCAGACATATACATATACATACACACAGACACGACGTTGCCATTATGCGTTTCGACAAGACAGATTTGCAGAGATATATGAATTGAGAAATTTTTATTCAGCTGATTCAGACGTAAAAGAGAGGCACACTCGATCGGTTGGAAAATGAAACTCGCCTTTTGAACTTTTTATTTTGCTCTCTGAAAAATTGAACAGAGGAAGCACTTTGAATCCCAAGATTCTTTACATTTGTGGGGGAAACCCTATTTGTGCGCTGCTAAGTTTGAATATCTCTAGGGGCGTCTGAATTTCACGTTTTAAACATAACGGTCGGAGTTTTTCATTTTTTGCCGATCATTCGAAAGTTGTTTTTGTTCATTTGCGAGCTTTGAGACGTTAACCTGAACGTCTTAACGCGTAAAAAGTGCCATCTCTAAGGTGGAGAGGAAGAAGAGAAGGATGAGAATTCCCGAACAACGAATGACTGGCATGCCTATAGAACAGTTTTCTAGTTCCGCTAAACAAGGCAAAAAAAAAACATCGGGCGCTTGCTTCATTTCGTCTATTTATTCGTGTTTTGGAGTTTGGAAGCAGGGGATCTATGGGCAAATAAACGAAATTAACAAAGACTTTGTCTCTCCACCAATAAACTACAGACAATGGAAAACAGCAAAAGTTTGCCATAAAGGCGTCTTTTTGAAAATTTCTCTGAGTGTTTTGTGTGGAAAGAAAAAAGACCTCACACAGCTCAGTTCGCGGCACTTGTGAGAATAAACACATGACGCACCAAAATTTTCATTTCGCCAGCATGGATCAATCACGGGAAACGTATTGTTTCTGTTTGGATATAGAGTGAAAAGTTCTGCCTTATCACGTTTATCAGTTCAATGCCGGTCTCGAGAATTTGAATGGAAATTAATGTCTCCGCCACAGGTGTCGAAATGGATACAGATGCAAGTTTGCAGCCCCTCTCCCTCCTCTTCAATCCCTCGACACGACATTGTACGTGAATGCCATAAATTTTGCAAAGGAATAATCATTTTCTAAATTACATTCCACGTATTATTATTATCAAACCTCACCGAGATGTGCAAAGAAACGATACGATGATAAACGCAATGAAAGACTAGGCAGAATCAATTCCGACAGAGGGAGTTTCCAGTTTCAGTGTTTATTGGAGGCGAACGATGGCAGCACACTCCACTCTCGCAAGAGGTGCACAAAAGCATCCACAAGTAACAATGCATTGCTGTGTACAAAAATTGTCAAGCTTATTTGTCGTCAGCTCTGCTACACATAGCAATTCCCATCGTCATGCGTACTCTTGAAAACATCATCCTTAATGGCGTCCTTATGCTTCATCACACAGCTCTTTTAACATCTAGTATATATATTACAATTCAAACAAACCTGTCTAGATGGCATAGAGATGATTCTCTTGCACATTCTGTATTATATTCATAGGTAGGAAAGAAATGCATTAGAGCTATTGCACTGAATATATTTCATCTGACATTTTATCCCCTAACCTGTTATTATGCTATTTCGATAATTGAAAGTTCCAAAGAAATAATGGAAATGTGCTTCGGGCCGAGCGATGTTTGCTTCTTGACTTTACTTTCGAAAACAACCTAATTTGAAAGAAGAGAGGTAATAAAGAGATTTCAAAATAGTGGAGGCAAATGAGTTTGGATGTGCTATAAAATTTTATATAACTGTTCCTCTCTTCAAAAGAGTGAAGAATTCTTTGATTTTGTGTGGATGATATCAACAGAATGTCTCACTGAATTTCGATAAATAATGCAAGCTTTTGTATCAAATAATGGAAATTAAAGAAATACAACAGATAAAAAGTCCTCATAGAGGAAATGTTCTGAAGCGAGATCAGTGCTGGCATACTCCTACATCACAGAGATTACCTGGATGTCGATATTCCAAATGAAATTAAACGAACTTTAAAAAGTATTGAAGTTCGATTAATATGGAAATGAGTATAAAAGAAAATCAATCAATATCATCTAGATGTTTTTTTTGTTCTGAACAAAATTATCGCATTCAACGATGCAGTTGAATGATTACCATCACGGAAAATATGCCTTGAGGATATTGATAGATTGCTATTGGTTCAGCAGAGAGAATTTCTTCAACGACGACTATGTTTACAAATGAACACCACGTGAGTTGAGTTGAACACAAAATTCTTAGCGTTGTGCTCAGAGCAAGTAAACTTCCTCAATTGCTTACACTATGGTGTTCTATCAAAAGTTTTGGCTGAAACGTTGCAGTGACCGTGAGACAGGCTGCATCGAACCAAGATATCAAGCTTATGCTATAGAACTATAAACAATTCTATTTCAACACCTATGTTGCTATGCGCATTTGCAAATTTGCTTTTAAAAACCGCATTATGGTGATGTGATATAAATAAACCAATAAATAAACTAATAAATAAGAAGTAAGTTCACTTATTTGCTTGGTTCTTTATTTATATTATTTCTTTATTTACTTATTTCTTTATTTATATTTATGTTTATATTTGTGTTTGCATTTATATTTAACTATATCTGGGTATTACTCTTATATTAAAAAATTTTCAAAAATTGTTAAACAATTAAGTAAAACAGAGAGAAGGTACCGTCGATGCATTCAGATGAAATAACGCAAATCAGAATTGGACAACGTGCAATACGCCGCACAAAATAAACACGTCACCAACGCTGTGCACGAGATCAATAGAGGGTATTGCTGCTCGTTGCGTTTTTTACGAGCATTTTCATCGATTCCATTCCATTCCCATAGTCATTCATTTCTTTTATAGTCGTTCAATTATCTATTACAATCAGCAGATGTCGCTGCTTTGCACTATTATCACTAATCAATGCACAAAGAGCAAGGTCAGTGATCCTGCTTTGCTGTAATTAAAAATGATGCCATCATACCAAATAGTGTTGTACTTCTTGTACTGTACTTCTACTAATACCAGGTATAATATACTATTGCACTGAATCTAAATTCGCAAGAAAAGTGTAAGTAAAGTACAGCCTGATTTTTGGAAGGCTATAGAAGAGCAGTATTACATTGACTTTTTGGAAAGAGTACTAGCACGCTGCACCATATTTTCACTGTACCTATACTTGGAATGTACTTCTTCCGTAAGACTTTGTGAAAGTGTTGATGCGACTTGAAGTTTTATGTTTGAGTATTTCGTTCCGAAATAAGCTATCGTTTGCTATATAGGACGAACTGTTCGTTTGAAAGCCTGGTGCTGGACTTTCTATCATAGATGACCAATGAGGCCAGTAAGAGTGAGCAACTGTGTTGCGTTTCGGCTTACTTCTTCTTGTGCCTGAGATGTCTGAGACTATTTTTGAAGGAGCAGTTTTCTTCCTCACTTGATAAACTTTTATGGCTCCATCGTTAACGGAAGAGATAGAGGGAATTATTTTCTGCTCGATGCGAGCAAATGAATTCTCCTTCGAAGCGACATATTTAATGCAGACCCTCTACAAAATCAGATCTCCTACAACTGCAGGCTTATGAAGAACAAACTAAAGTGCAGGAAATGGAGTTGCTGTCCAGACTTCATTTCTAGGACATATTCTTTTCTTCTCAGCATCGGGCTACCCCTAACATCATGGTTGTTCGAACTGACTAACCCTCGAAGTGCACAGAAATAAGGTAAATACCGCAGCCTGTCTCGGTGTGGAGGTTAGCTGAAGTTGTCTAAGATATGATTGCCTCAAATAAGGAGCCTAACTGCGATAAATGCAAAAAAACCTGAGAGAACGACATGAAGCTGAACACACTGACTAATGAAAACACTCAGCGGACGGAACCGGTCCGTAAAGAGAACCGTGCCGTCAACGACGACTGGGAAATCGTGGAGTGAGTCCTATGAAGGAGCTCAGGACAGCGCAGAAAAAAACGGTGCATAAAGGCTCTCCGAAAGCTGACAACTCAACCCAATACGTCTTTAAGTATGTTCTTCAGCCAGGATTTTTACGAGTATTCAGCTGTGTTGAATGCGGGACTTGTCCTCTTAGCTTTCCAAGTAGGTCTTTTGCTCGCTTTTGGAGGGACCATTGAAAGAGTTGGAGAAGAAAAAAGTGAAGTCAGGGATCATCTTATCGCTGCAATGAGCCACTATGTTGGGGATGGGCTCTGCAAAAATGCATTTCTGAGTTTGAAGAGCTGTGATGCGCAGGAGACTGAACAATCGTATCTGGAGATCCTGGAGGCATGGGCATCGATGTGCCATCAACATTTAACGATAATTGACCTAGGTTCAAACATGGCGTGCACTTTTGCAAATGAGTGCGAGTGCTGCATGCTGAAACAGGAAACACAGATTGTAAAGAGGTAATTGCAATGAGTAGCTCGGCCATCGAAGAGGGTGGTGCATCTTTCCGCACTGACGACGGCATGATGAATCCAATGTTGATGAAACTGGTGATTTCGGAAAGACAGATGAGAAATTGGGCTCGATATGCGATTCCCAAAAAGATTGAACTGCAAGGCTCATACACTGAAGCTGGTGCCGATGGGTGGTGAGAATGTAGCCGGATGTCACAGTGGAGTCAGTGCACTAATAAAGATCGTGCAGAAGTTCAAGATAATACAGTCAACGACTGAACTACTCCACTCAAGGACCGAGTCGAATTTAATTTGAACGGTTTAGTTGTGGTTGCTGGCTCATAGATCATTTCTTAAAATCGACAGGAAAGCAAATGGATCGGAGGGTACAAGGAGAGAAAGGAGGAGGAGACCTGTTCTATTGTGGTTGGAAGGTGGAGGAAACTTCATCTCTTCTTATCTCTTCAAAGGAATATGATTCATATACTCGTTTGCTTGAGGTCTTGTATAACTGCTTTTGCGAAAAATAATATCCTGTGTTTCTTCTAGTCGCTTTTTCTATTCACAGTTTCTACGGTGCATTCCCCAACCGTTACATTCAATGATGGTACGATCCATTAAGGTTCAAATGACATCGGAGTTTCAGCCGTTTTTGATTTCGTCCTCTGACATATTGTTGCCTTCCTACATGCATTTTGTTTGCGTCCGAAAACCCGCACCTTTTTCATTTGCAAATTTTCTATAAGTGAAATTGGATGATGGATGTGTAGCTGATCAGAAGATATGGCAGAAGTGAGCGGAGGACCCGAAATAAGCGTTGACAATCTGCCTTAGCGACCTCAGCCGATTCGACAATTTCATCCATTTTGTTTCTGATGCAGGAAAGATTGATTTTATTCTAAAGCATCGGAGGGCTGAAACTCCGATGTCATTTTTACTTTTTTACTCAGTGATTCTTTGAATCTTTTCAAACAGTAATCACACTGTTCTGATGAATTTTATTCGTTATACTTATTGATAATTTGTCTCCTCCCCTCTTATTCACGTTTATCAAAGAAAGCATAAAGTACAAAAAGCATAGTATTAGTATTGCATCTCTAACAGTATTGTACTAAAAAAAGCAAAATACCTCTAACAGTATTGTACTAAATCTGAAACCGCACGTAGATTATTGGTACAATGCACTTGGTATTTGGAAAGATGGTTGAAGTAGCGTATTATATGTTCTTGCGAAGAAGTATAAACACGATATAATACTGGAAGTTTTGGTAAAGTGGCACGACTAGTATTTAAATAAAAATAATTTGAATACCCGCAACATGGAATGAGTGAGAAAACTGCTCTGATGCTGAATCCGATTCTCAAAATATTTCGCATGCGCATCGAGCTGGCTGAATGCGAATGTTATGTGGCAATTCTTGTGATCCGTGATGTTTATTCTTTTTTTGACTCCAAAGCTCTTTATCGCTCTGCACTCAGGTTGTTGCTGTCTGTTTATTCTATACGAGGTACCAATCAAATTACTTTGGTTATTTGCACGTATAAGTAATGCTTGGCTATGCTACGAACCATCATTTTCCGTTGTGACAAACTTTCGGTTGCAAATCTTCAATCTTCAGTTGTACCACCCTTCGTTGGCAATTTTATGGGTGACTTGAATTGATTAGGTATCGCTCGAAGCGCTGTTGCATCACAGCAGTACTTCATGTAATCGGTCACTGACTACCCTTTTCGTCACCACTTTTTCTTGTCTGCATGAACACCACTCGATTGTGCCATCAATTGTCGAGTCTTCGTCTATCACAGCATGTGATACTTCATTAAATAATAATCTGAAATTTCATGAGCATATTTCACAAATTGTCGAGTAGGCTAAAAATCCTTAATTAGTTGGAGTCCTCGTGCAGAGAATCTGTCCCACTTTTTCTTAGGACATTTGTTGTTTATTTTAGAATTCTCCTGGAACATCCTTTGCAAATTCCATCATACAGTAGTCCAAGTAAGACTAGATATTATCCAAATCTATTGAAGGACGTTCGGGGCGTTTTGCATTCCACAGTTTTCGTAGGAGCGGCTGCTTTGAATTTGCAGTTATTCCTAACGGTTGAAAAGGCTTTCAGTCTAGACTTGAGAAATCCGATGTTTTTTATTTGATTTGGCGATAATATTTAACAACATTCGCAATGGTATTTATCTATTTTCTCGTGAGTTCTTCAGTTTTATTTTCTCGTTCGATCGGATTCGTTATGCCCGCAAGGTCTGAAGCTAGCAACTGCTTGGTTCTGTTTTAATATTTATAAATATTTTTCCTCAACAAATGTGTAAATATGACGAGTTTCTTGACCTGAAGTAGTCGCATGTTCCCGTTCGCTATGATCTTCAAAAAAAGATTTGAGCAGGTTTCATTTGAATCCAGCAGTTTTAAATATTCCATAAGAAACTTTGACGGACTGTTGGATTGTTTAGAATTTGCGATTTAAGTAATTTCTATTTTATGTTGTGTTATTTGACTTCCATCCTCCCCCCTCCCCCATTCCCCCCTCCCCATCACAACTGATGAATGTCATACTCGCCTGTTTTCTTTAACAGTTTTTGAGATTTTTCCCCATACTTTATGGTGTCAACAAACGTTTTGCTTTTTATTGTACGAGGTTCTCGAGGGAGCGTCTCACACGGTACGAACACGGTGGCTAGAGTTGATCACAATATCATGTGGTTTCTTCTTTGCTTTCTTTGCAGTATATAGTTACTCAAGCTTCAGCCAAAGCTCTCGAGGTCTTTGTAAACAGGTTTTTCGAAGAGGATCAGAAAGCGGTTGCGCGGCGTGGCCTAACGATACCCTGCAACTGCTTAGATGAAACTGGATTATTGCTCAGTGCGGATTCATCACGGAGAAGCTCAATTCTGGAGCCATTCGACTTCCATAAGTAAACATATTTCAGTTCAATGCGCTTTTGACAGAAAAAGGTTTTTTTCGGAGGTCATTTGGTATATGTGCAGAAACGAAGTGTTCATGGAAGCAAAACATAACCAGTACGCATTGCATGACTCACTGAGTGAGAGCAATTTTTCAGTAGTTTCAGTAGTAATCTTTTGATAAAGTTCAAATAAACTGTTCGCACCCTTCGCATTGATTATTCCACATTTTGCAGATTCGGATAAGATCAATATTACATTAGCAGATGGCCGAGTGATTAAAAGGTAAGCGATGGTGGTACCGAGCAAATAGACGGAATTCAGGAGTTATGCTGAAACTCGTCAAACCAACAGTGATGCTGTCGTACCAGAACTTTTGGTGCAACACTGCACTTATACTCCCCCTCCAAAAATGCTATTATCCTGCACTTGTACCACACTCTGAAAAACCTGATCGTACCGTACCTGTGCTGTAGTTGAGGGCCCAGACTTGCTACAATACTGTACCAAGTATTTTGGCCAAAAAAGTACAATACCTGTACGGCACTTTTCGTCAAAACAGTTTTTTTTTGACGTGCATGAACAAATGAGCACAGACTGCTCTATTGATAGGTAAAATAAACGAAAAACGTGTAGGCTCTTGTTCAGAAGAATATGACCACTGGTCTAAACGATAAAGGAAAGTGCTTGAGCAAGTCATCGTACAGGCACGAAGCACATAACACTAGGAGAATGTATCGCAGGACAAAAAGGTAAGATCAGTAACACAAAAATCGAAAAGACATTGGACACTTGCAAACATCGCACCCACATGAACTGCAACAGTTGGGAATGACCTAGCTGCAGGACAGAAAGGCGGAATAAGAAACATCAGGATCGGAAATACACGGGACACTTGCAAAACATTGTACCCATATAAATCACAACAGTCTGGGAATGAGATGCAGAACAAAAAGGCGAAATTGAAACACATGGCTCAGGGAGAACACTAGACACTTTTTTGCAACAGCAGATCAGAAACCCATGCAAATGTTTAAGCTAATCACATTTCTTCCCCGAAAGGACAGGAAGAGGGAGGGTATAGCTTGGCGTTCTTTGTAATCATCTGTATATCTAATCTCATTTTCTTGGCCACTTTGAGAAAGCACCGATGATATTGGGTGTCCTGACAGGAAGTAATCACAAAGGATAATGTTAAATTTTTCTTTACATTAAAGAGGAGAAAAGCGTCAAATTTGTCAAGAACCTTTTCTCGTCAACCTTTTATTGATTTCTCATTTCACCGTCACACGTTCAAATGCATACGTTTATTGCTTTACAATCGGAAGTATGCGTAAAAACTGGTTGTTTCCGTCCTTATACGCATTCGGTGTCCAGCAGCATTCAAAATAATCTCCAGGTCCTTTTCTGGCTACTTTGCTTCGAGAGTTTAAAAGCAGTCCTCTGAAATCCTGAAGAATTCCAGCGTGTTGGCCCCTATATTTCCTTTTATTTCGAACCTTCTCTAAAAAAGTATCTCCGCAACAGCGTCCTTCGCGCGAAGATCTGCGGCGTCGCAAAGAGAGTTCCAATGCATGCTGCAGGGTATTATTGAATTCAGCCAGGCATGCAGTGGTTCAGCCGCTAGCTGTGTTTTCATGAACTATTCTACGGCCATTGTTAGTGCACCGACCCGTGCATGGCATCCGGCCAGCTTCAGACCGCCTGCCAACGCTGCACCGTGTGAGTCATGTAACACAGTCTTTTTGGAAATCGCATATCGAGCCCAATTTCTCCTCCCGTCTCATCGAAATCGTCAATTTCTTCCTCACTGGGTTCAAGCATATCACCGTCGGAGCTGGTAGATGTATTGCCGCGCTCGTCGCTTGATAGGCTTATTGCTATTACCTCTTCGCGGCCTGAATTTCGTGTTTCAGTGTGCAGCACGTCGTACTCATTTTTTCAAGCGCACACTACGTTTGCGCTTGAGTCAGTTACCACTCTGCATATTGATGATTCGCTAGTGCGCACACTGTTCAGGATTTTAAGGATCCTAGTTTAATCGTCTGCCCATTTGGTCTCTTCAAAAAACCCAAAAACGCATCTTTGAAGAATCCGTCTCCTATGTAATGAATCATTGCAGCAATGAATCAATCCTTCATACATTGACCGCTCCAAATGTCAAAAGTGACCGATGCTCCAACAGACTCATTCAGTTCTTGTACAATCTTCGCATTGATCGCTTGTAGTGGCGCCACCAAAAGCGATCAAAGGCCTTCTCAGCAAATTGGCAGGGCGAACCGCCGATTCAGCAGGGCTGAATAATCATAAATTCGTGGCCGAGAAGTGCCATCAGCTTTCGGAAAACCTTCGTGCACCATTTTTTTTGGCGCTAACCCGAGCTTCCTTATCGAGATCCTCCATGACTCTTCCAGCGTTGTCAATGGCGCATTCAGCTTTACGAGCTGTTTGCAATGGTTGAGTCCCTTTATGGCTATATCCATCCAGCTCAAGTCACGCTTTCAGGTGTTTCACAGCATTTGTCGTTTCCAGGCTACTACTTCGTGCTCTCATCCGTCGAACACTTATAGCTTCCCTGAACCATTTCGTAAAATTGCCACACAGGTGAAATAGGCTATGGGATCTGCCTCGTTGCTGCGCAGTTTCAGGCCCACTCATTTCAGTGTATGTGAAGTCAACGGCAGAACGACGTTAAAAAGAGAAAAGTATGCTGCTGAGATGAAACGTGAGCGTGAATTCCATTTAGAACACTTTTCAATTTGCTTCCATACATCCGCAGTTACAAGAGGTATGATATCCTAGAGAGCCCAATACCGGCTCTAAAAGAACAAATTTTCTCGCATAAAAAAGGACACTGTATAAAATAATTTGGCACAGTTGTGGCGCAAAAATCGGATGGATGACAGAACAAACGAGCACCGTGAACATAATACAAAGAACTAGAAAGAAACACTTGTAAATGTGGGGCTATCCTCCGCCTCTATTGACATCGCTGAATACCTGAAATGGAAAAGTTCAGCTCTAGCTTCTCAAATCAACAATTTCTCCCCATTCGTTAATAATGGCCGAGACGCGTCGGGAGCCAATGGTGACACTTGAAACTGTAAGAGCGCAACGCTGTTTTAATTCGCCCGCAATTGAAGTACGTTTTAAGTAAAAGTATTGTCAAAAAATGATGTCATATACTCGTAGTTTTTTCCAAATATCGGCACGACACTGTACTTGTACCATCACTCGTTAAATCGGACTATACTGGACCTATACATGCGATTTTAAATATGACACGAAACTGTGCTATAGCCGTTATAAGTACAAGTATAGTACGAAGAGTGTTACACTTTTTGGTAGGATGTCATAACTGCAAACCAATATTCGAACGTTTATTGATTTCATCAGCTTCTTTATTGAAATCAAACAAAATTATAATCTACATAAATAGTCGATTGTTCAAGCAAGAAACGAGCGTTATTCCGAAGAGAATGCTCAATCAGGTGCAAATGTTGTGCAATATATACCAATTGCTGATATAGTTCATATTCAATGAGCAAATTAGTTATTCGATAGCGTCATATAGGGCACCTTTGTTACGATCAACACTTTATGATCAATACCTTATGAATGCATGGCATTGGAAGGGCATCATTTCGATATAGAAAGCAGAAGGTTTATTTAGTTTTCTTTTCATCTCCATTCTCCAAATCTCCGAAAATCTGTTGGTGGGCACTAGCCTTACAAGTGTAAGGTATATATGAAAGGCTGAGTATTGTTTATGTGTTATAGATTATGATCGTAGAAGAAGGTGCAAAGTGAGAGCAATGTTTGTTCGTATGCATAAAGAACAGAAGATATGAAGCAGTCAGCTTATCGGAAAGAACCTCAATGTAATCAGTGGATAGAAAGATTCCACCAGGTGAAGGATAGTAGAGATAACCAACCAAAATTCGCCTGCTCAAATGTCGAATCCAATAGCATCAGTAAGTGATACCTCTGAGTGACCCGTGATTTGCGTGAAATTCGGTGCAATAAATGAAACTTCGAAATGAACGATTCAAAAAGAATTTAAGCTCCGTATCATCTTTATTTAAACCAATAACCTACTATCACTGGATTGCATTTCTTTCTCGGCGGGCATCCCTTGAATGAACAACATCGACTTAGCGTAGACAACAAAGAGCACCGCGTTGACAGGGAATCCTCGAATGATTAGCGTAAGACCTCCTTTATAGAAAGCAGTGAAGCCCTCGTTCAAGTAGATTCCAATCGCTGTTTGATAGACACTGTTCATGGACGTCGTTACACCCGTCTGTATGCGATTTTTAATCACCTCTAACGGACATATGCTGAACCAGCCAGCACTTCCAGCTACTCCACCAGCGATCGCCTCAAACATCACAATCTCTCCATATTACATTCTGATAAAATATTCTGAGTTAGTAACAGACATTTTGCGATTTTCATATGAATGGCCAACCAAGACAGAAGGCCTAAACTCTTTTCGTAATCTCATGCCACATTTCACCGCTCCTGACGTGTTCTATGATATTATAATAATGGGTGTTTTATATGTGATCCTCCGGAAACTGCTGTCTTTATCTGATCTTCGGAGATTTTAGCGAAGGCGAACTATATCAATGTGGCCTTCATCTGTTGAATACGTTTCAGTCATTTAATAAGTATTACTAGATCTACAAATGCTAACATTTTTGCAAGTGGTTGATTGCATTGGAAGTCATCAATATGCACTTCTTTGTTGATTTTAGCGAATGAATGCAACGAGTGGGTTTTTTCGTGGATTGTGGGAGAACTCATCGTCGAAAGCCCTTTTTTTCAATTTGTTTTCCGCATTCCAACTGTGACACTCAAATTGCCGGTTCGGCAAACAATGGCACAAATGAATGCTGCACATTTCTATGATGTAATGACTGATTGAGGGGACTCAAAATCCGAAGCCAGGCTCTCAGCATGAAAATCAAGTTTATTAGAGAGCCGACTATACATGATTCTAGAAGTTTTAAGTTCAATAGCCATATATGAATAAATCGAATGAACGCTTACCTGTGCGAGGGTGTCGTTGTAATGATGACGTGAAAGCCGCCGATAGAGAAGTTCATAGACAGGTAAATAGAAGAGGTATCCGATGAGATCGCGAAAAAACATCACTGAACCGCCCTATAATAAGATATTCTGCTTAATTTGAAAGGAATAAAACTCGGTGCCACGAAAAATGGATTTTAAAGAATTGGCAAGGAATTTATCTCAAACTTGGAGTCTTCGGAGAAGACCCTTCTTATCTCAAACGAAACTGACGCTAGGAGTATGTTTTCTCTCGAAATGTTGTCGGACACTCATTCAACTTCGCTTAGATCAATCGCTTTACAAGGTATATCATGAGGGAACCTGGATTTCCAAAGTGTGTTATCGAAATATATTATCGAAATTGTGTCCAAGAATAGATCTTTAATTTAAAAACAGATTTATTTTGTTAGTAAAAGAGTGAACGCATTTCTAGGACAAGAGTGTTCAAAAATATTCAACCTTGTACAGCGCTTTGACACCTCCGTGACGATACACCATTCGCAGACAATCGAGAGGATTACTATAAACTGGATGACTTTTACTCGAATGAGCAATCCACGAACTCTCCCAGAAATGTGCAATTCTTTCTTTTTGCACCTGCAGTTGATGATAGTTAGAGTATTTTAAGTTTTATCGGATCTGGAGATGGTGATTGAGGGCGATAATCCTGTTTACTTAGCGAATATTTGGGAAAATTCGCAAGCGGGTAAGAGGCAATGCAAACTGGAGCAACAAATAACGCGACTTCACGGAGAAAAAGACGGTTCACAGTGCAATTCATATTCATTCTGCGATGGTTCAGCATGAAAAGCAAAAAGTCTATCCTTCTTGACTCCATTATTTCCTGCTCCATTTTCATTGTTGGAAATTATGATGAAATATATGATGTGTATAGCGAGCGACCAAAGAATGAGGAAAGAATGAAATTGCAATTTCAAAAAGTGAAACATTGCATAATGATGAATAAAACTTTGCAATCATACGGGATCTGAACCTTTGGCCTCTCATTTTACTGGCAAATGCTTTAGCTGACTGGTGCACCCACCACTCATACTCTCACAGCACGGGTGCTCATATGTTTTGAGCCAACAGTGAAACCATCATTCTCTTCAGCTTATTAAGTAATAACCATCATCAAGGACTATGCAAAACTAAAGCTTGCGTTATCATAAGACCTCTTTGTCGAAGCATGAACAAATCCACCAACATATACAGATATATATATATATATATATATATATTCCTCAGGCGCATAATAATAATAAAATATATTACGATTGTTTGTTATTATAAA
>JAARMF010000520.1:28060-78992 GCA_022844705.1 Toxascaris leonina | reverse complement strand
GATATGACTGCTTGTGAGTACTGCTGGTGTTCAACGCCACAGCAATCGATCAAAGAACGACAGTTTCTTATTGCACCGAATCACCCTTCCCAGGCCATTGGTACGGTGCTCAGATGAACGCCACCATTGTTGATCTTCGTATCCCTTGGTGGTGACACCACTGAAGCGAAATGATATGTACACAGTAGTGCAACCAGTTGGATGAGCGTTTTCAATGGGAGCGTAAGTCATCATAGCATGACTGTCACGGCTTGTGATGCCAGAATCATTTGAAATTACAGAATTGGACTTCGGTTTTGAATGAATGTTTTCAATGCTTGAAAGCAAAACGAACAGCATTGTTTTCTGGCCAACGAGGAGAGCAGCCTCATATGCTAGTTGATTTCCTTTCTTGGGTGGACAACCGCGAAAGTACAAGGATTGCGCGGTACACATCATGGACTGAAATACAGCCGAGAGAGCCCGATTCACTGTGATTCAGACAGCAGGAATGCACAAATTGAACTGAATTTCAAACGTAACGAGTGTTCTTTAAATCTCCGAATAGAGAGACAATGCTGACCATGAAGGGAGCAGAAGAAAATGCGGACATCATTGTTGTACAGAATAAATTATGTCTGTTTCGCTTATACTGATGTGTTGCGCATTTCGATGTAGTTATAAGGGAGGACGCTTCATCGTCGAAAGCTTTCATCGCTGAAGTAGGGATATTTAGTTTGGGAATGACGTGGCAATCCAATTAGTACACTGAAGTACAAGCACTCCCGTTCGTACCTATGGCCTCAGCTACAGCAGGTGACATTACTGTGATGAGAAGCATTGTGTTGCAGGCTGCTTGAAGTCCTTGCTCAACTTTCTTGCCGTAAGAAACCAAGGCCGAGAATTGCGAACCAAACTGCAGTCCATCTTGCTGTCCCTCTCTAAAACACGTAATGTAAAATTGGGCGACGAACATAGTTCTCAATAGTTTCGCGTTCAAAATCGCATGTGCTAATTGTAAACACATCTCTGAAATTGCTGAATAACAGGGCCTCCCTACCTTCGAATCACGTCTATAGAGTCGGGACCATCATATCATCGCAAATCTACTACCTCAATTTGGAATTCTCCCGTAACTCCCAGTTTATTCTCCAGCTCAAATTTACTCGTTGACAGCGTTCTGCCATGTTGGTTTACTTAGCGAAGCCTCATTGCATTGTGTGAAGGAGCTCCTCAGTGGTGGATGATGATAATATTTGCCCATTCCTTTGCCTTTCTGCTTCTTTAGATCACTGAATTTCTACACATTTCGTGCATTCCAACGTTGCGCAATTGCTATCTCCACAGAACCTAGTTTCTGGTTCACTTCATTTGTATTTCGTAGGTCTTTATTTTACAGCCCGAGAGCAGTTCTCTTCATTTTGCGTGTATAGCGATTATATTGATATTATGACCGGCGCAAAATCACCCAGCTATCACCTGGCATTTGAATTCCCGCAAAGCAATTTCAACTGCTCCTTCATTAGAGTTGGCGGTCTGCAAAAGGATCTCATGTACGTTGCAAGACACCCAATATTTTTCTCACACCGAATATCGGATTACGGTAAGCGTTTGAGGATTGTTTGGCGTTGTGAGCACTAATGAAGGCTGATTGCTACATAAGTTCAGCATAGATATTCCGGAAGAAACAATGGTGGCAAAGAATTGATTCGGAAATGAGAAGTCCGCTTGGTGGTTACTTAAGACTTTCCAATACCAGATCACTTAGGTGGCATCAGGATATCACAAAAGCGGAAAAACGCCTCGTTAATGAATTGGGTTTCGCCATCAGAGTGCAGCATTTCGGTGGTGGAGGAAAAGAATGCTTCGTTGTTGTGCATTGAACCGGTGTCTTGGTAGTATTCCCACAGATCATGTTTACCTCTAGACATGTTATTTTCGGCTACTGTGATATGCGTGTTATAAGGTTGATAGTGGTTATAAAGCTAAGGCCTGTAGCGACATTAATTGTTGACCGACAATACGTTTTTAAGCGTGGTTCGCTCATTTTTTTTTTCGGAAATAATTAGTTGTGAAGTGAATGCAAGATCTTTTGAAGTCGCCGACGAATGTTTTAAACCTTCCTTAGCTTATTATACTTGCTTTCCCACTTGCTTCAGCTCTTTTCGCGTCAATTTAACCTTTAACTCCTTAGTTCAGTTTGGAAAAGATTTCTGTTTTAGTTCGTTGATCGCTTTCTTCACTTTACTCAACCGCGTCATTAATTCCGTCGAAGATTCCAAAGGATTTTAATGTTGTAGTGATAAATACTTCCAGGTGATGTCTTGTATCAGATGAACCTGCTGAAGGTGGTTTCGAGCGAGAATGGGCCAGGAGCATCGCTCTGCAAAAAAAATCCATTAGCAGCTCGTCTTTCCATCCAGAGATGTGCAGTGTTTGCTCTCCTCGAACAGGTCAGTCTTAGCGATTTTGAGCGTGATTTGCATAGTCTTAACAACCACTGGATTTTGTTAGCGATATGCCTATTTAACGAAAATATTTATAGTTCTGTAGCGTCAAGCCAACAACTTTAGTACATTCAGATTTCCTAATACAGCTGAGTGCACCGAAGAGATTATAATAGCAGTTGCCACCATCGAAACTTAAAACGGCCTCTCGTTGTCTTTTTCTTTGCTTTTCTCCCTTTTGATGCCAACCTGCATGTAACAGCCTGCACCATGTTTGCTATAGAATCGGAATCAAAACAGTGATATTCGTCAAGTTCACCAACGCACTTTATGCAGCAACATGTTGTGTCTTTTCGTCGACAACAGACAGCGGTTTGGTGCTTGTTTATCAAATGACAGCCGCCTTCATCCTGACTTCGTCTTTTAAGCACCATAGAAAAGGCATAGGAAACGTCTTGAGCTGTATGTACACCTCACACCATGTAACACGTCGCGTGAGGAGAGATGGTCACCTCACCAATCCATACCCTTCACAAGTGGCACATTTGTCGTCTCCAGTTTTTTCAGCGATGTGTTTGCAATGGAAGCTATTTTTCACTGTGTTCTTGGAGAAGGAGAAATGTGAATTTTCGTTGAAACATCTGTTGAGTAAGGGGTTATGGTGGTGGAGTGTTTGATGGGTTTCAGAAGGAATGAGGATTTATTCAAGCATCAGATTGATCGTCAAGCCTCGTTTGTTCTTCCACTGCAAAGCAGAAGGTTGTTGACAGATATTTCAGTATGCCATAACTGATGTTTTGCTTTCAGTTGGCCGAAAATAACGAACAGTTCTTCGCTCAGCATACGAATTCCTCAGCTTATACAAAGCGATTAAGAAAAGCCTATGGCGAAATACTCGCTTACACACGGCCTGTTCGAGGCACGTTTTGTTTCCTGTTTTCTAATAGTGGCACAATAGGCGCACACTTACAAGCGGAATGCTTCATTTCCTGGCGACGTCATATTTCGCAATCCATCCATGGCTAAGTAGCAAATCGCGCCATCGCTCCCTAATAATTTCGTTGTCCTGCTCGCTTTCAGAGGCTTATTTCCTCATTCTCGGCGCTTGTTTGGCCTACTTGACGGGGTTGTTTTCTGTCAGGTATTTCCTTTGGCGAGTAAACTAGTCAGTGTGCCCAGCAAGGTGCATTAGTTGTCTTTCAAGAGTCGAGGAACTACCTTGCCAGGAAATAGCGTGGTGACCTGAGCATAGCGGGTTTCTGCATAGTCATTTAATAATTGCGTATTTGCGCGCCACTGTCGATGGAAGTGACAATCTTAGCGCGTTTTTCGCAAGCTTTGCTTCGAAAGAAAACAATGTCTCCTAGTTTGCTACCTGTTTCTTATGTCTTGTGGAGCGTTGTTCATATCAGTTAGTTATGCTCTTCTAGATATTCGGCAGCAACGACGAAAATGTTTCTTTTTACCGAAATGGGTGCAGTTTTTCTATTGCAAAGCTAATTTAAAACACTTATATTCTGTAAGGTTGGCAGGGCCTTTGGGAGCATCCTGTTTGGCTCTTTATAAGTCACTGTATGGTTGTCTGGTGTGTACTGTGTCGCAAATTACTTTTATTCAAATGTTTTTACTACTCGTTTACGCTGCATTTTTGCTGCACTTTGTTGTTCTTTGTTTCGCCAGTCGCAAAGGGAAACTGCTGATGCGTATGAGTTGGATACTTGCTTGAATTTAATCCTGTTTGCTCATGTTCTCCTGTAACTTCCATTTCAGATATTGTCTACAAAATGCAGGACATGGCACCGAAATACGACTACGACGAGCAAACCCCCGGCAATGGGTTCAGGTTTGTTTACCTAGATGGTTTGGATGAGTAATGACAGATGAAAATGATAGTTTAGGGATATCTATGCACAATATTCGTACAGCGCTGAGCGCAATTACGCTATGTTTAGATTTTTTTTGAAGAGGAGGGGGTGGGAATGATCTCTCTGTTGTGATAGTGTTTGGATGTGGCTTGCAAATGACTCTTTAGGTAGTTTTTATTTCAGTATTATGTAGAATGGGAGTCTTACGAAAACTGATTGCTGATATCGCCACTCCTTCCCAAAAAAAATTCTGTGAAACGGCCGTTTTCTTTTGTTTTTGGATTTTCACGTGCGCTTCGTTTTGTTCGAAAAGTCTCCATCTATAAGTTGTTGTTTTCGACCGATTTGCAGCCTTTCCCTTGTCGTAGCAGAATATGTTCCTTCACTGAGCTGCAGAGCTTAGTTGAGCATCGCGAACTGTCGGTCGTAATAGAGCTAAACGAGCTTAGGTTATTTGGTTTTTGATTACCTTATGCAACATGTTTTTTATTCAGCTTGTTAGGGACCATGATGACAGATAATGTGCAGTATTTGAGGTCGTTGGTGTGTGTTTGTGATATGGTGGTGCTGCACCTTATTTCGATATCTCGCGCTTGCATAGAGCATCGTCAAACGATGGTGTTTCGTACATCCTATTATTGTAAAGAAGTCGAAAGCTACTGTGCTGTGCTCAGATTCCTTCTGCTTGCCTTACAACAGGTTTCTTATTTTCTTGTTCAGTGATCATATGCGAAATTAATCGAGCTAGTGGTTTTCATCCAAATGTTGTTCATTTTCGACTTATTTTTGCCATCACCATTACATCGTCAGGTTTTTCTTTCTTTTTTTCTTTTTTTTTCTTTTTTTGTAAGCACTCTAACCTTTCGTCTGGTTGATAGGATGCCGAAATGGGGTCACGAGATATTTTATGAACTTGTGCCACAGTCGTTGCGCGATCGCCATCTCTTAAGTGGGCATGTTACTTAGGCAACGCTGTTGTTTCCACATCGTGTTGTCAACGCGAACTCCGTTTTCATTATGCTCGTTTGCATTATTTTAACGTTGATTGCAAAAGGGATATACTGAAATTGTTTCACTGTTTAATTTTTTTTTGTTTACAGCCGATTTGGCATTCCGATTATGCCAACTTGTGAATCATTTCTTATGTAGAAATCCACATGAGCCCTTCAGGTAATTACCACAGCCGAAAAATTACCAAGCGATTCCTTATTTCCGCCTTTGGGCGACGACTACTCGAAGTATCAAGATCTTTTAAAAAACATCGAGGCACTCGACTCATCTTGCTTTTATGGACGTCCCTTAGGGTTTCAGGTATGACCGGCAACGTTTTTCATACTTACTTGGACAACGGTTAAACCTACTGGCCTCCATTTTGTCCTGCAAGCTTTCAGGTTATCCGCAATGCTCAGTTTCTAAGCATGTGTCTAGTCGCGTGATTGTCATTACGAGCTACTTTTTAAAGAGGGAACTACTGTTGTATAAAACTTTATTCCTAAGCATTGTAACAAACGAACGCCTCATGGCTTCTGTTCAATGATGTTTGCTATATTCATGCTGTACCACTGGACACTAGGTGCAACAAAATCTAAGTCGCCTAATGATAAGGTCTTTGAAGCAGGGTCATCCAAACTGTCCCTACTTTCTGAAAGCGCTAGATTTCCTTCATCGAGGAGATAAGAGGTGTTGGATACTTATTTCCCTTCAATGCATTCCTCGTATCACCCCTCAATATTATGGCAGTGGTAATCCGCACTAATTGTTGAGTTAAGGGTTTACTTGGGTTTTGATTTCTTATAGCTCGACAATCTTGTCTCTTGTGAATTTAGGCAACAAATTTCAGTTCTCGGCTTCAGTAGGCAGGATATTTCGTTTTATTGGTGTCGTGTTAGCGACATACAGTCTTTCATGGGAAAAAGGACATGGTCCGATCGGTTCTCTTATCAACTCGGGTCGTTTTATTCTCAGTCCTGAGCAGCGCGCATCTCGTATTGTAAAGGTTTGGCGTTGATTCCCCATCAAGTCTTTCATTTATATTGTTGAGTCAGCGACTGCCTACTTCAGAAAACCCTTGGAAGAACTCATCAAGTGAAGGGGACTTGACGACAATTGTTTTCTTTGTTCACAGGTTGCAACGCCTGCTGAAAGCGTGGTTGCCTATTTTAGTCATAGCCGCACCAAATTTTATTGGTTAATCATTTTTCTCTTTGAAATGAGCATGGATCGTTTTAAAGAAATATTTAGAATCGTCATAACACCTGAGTAAATCAACTTGCAAGTGTGCTATGACTCTGAAAATATGAAACATCATCTTTGTGAAGCTGCGATAAACACGTGTAATATATCTGCCTCTAGCACGTCGATCATCTCACTTTCAGCAGACGGCTTCCCGAAATTCTGTGGGAAAAAGTGGCTTATGTCATGATGCACAAATAATTGCTGACCCTGTTTCAGGTAACACGAGAGGCGGATATCGATTTTTGCAAAGGATTTTGGAATCTTTCTGAGCTGGGAAATGTGAGTTGGGACTATTACCAATGTTTTTTAAGTGCCGAATCAGAAGAGTCATGTTTCCAGAGAAAACTGAATGGTCCTAATTGCTGTTTTTCCTTGTGAAACAGTCTCGTGATGTAAACTCATGCTTTGCCCTAGGAGTTTTGTTTGCACGCATACCCATTCGTGCTTGCAATAAATTGCTGTTTTCTAGTTATCTGTTTCAACAGCATTGAGTTGACTGCACCTGAGATCACAATTTTATTTGAAGGAAGTACCGAAACTGTTCTGTCCGAATATGGCTGTCAATGAAGCGCGTGAAATCAACTGGGTTGGTCCCATAACGATGGCATCAGCGCAGGGCGGAACAGTGCATATACCGGAACCGTCGGCGCATACTGGCGTCAGGCCTGTCCGAATTCGGGTTCTGTCATATGCGCATCGTGAATTGTTGGTTGGTTTTACCTTACTATCGTGTCACGCATGATTCTTTACATTTCTGCTGAGCAGAGATTTCGGTACGATTTGTTTCCTTCGTACAAATTCAGAACTGAGCGGGTGTTGTCAGTATTTTCATTTGCCAGCGCGCATATTGTCTCCAGTGACTTCACTCATATCGCAACTGAACGCGACTTTGGAATCAGTACTTATTATCACTTCACATTCCATAGTCTACAATTTGGGGAAAGAAAATCAACCGAAACGTTTTGAATGTTCTTTCCTCGAGGACTTAAAAAAGTAGCATTCATATTTTGACTGCTGTTATAACGCTATCGAGTTGTGAAAAAAAGATAAGAATTCATATAGCCTTCTTCATCGATTCTTATTTCTTCAGTTAACCCGAAACTTTCGTGTCTTCACGCGAAGAAAAACAAAATCCTAGTGAGAAGAGAAATATGGTTTTTTCTGGGGATTTTGTGCGAAAGGAAACATAGAATCGCCACGATGTTGTTCCAGTTACTGTGTTAGGACTCTGCAGCCATGCTGTAGGCCCCGTCCCCATCACTTCAACCCGCTGCTCTTAATCCGTCACGAACTGTAGTGACAGGAGCTGGAATTGGAGGAGGTGGCCGCGAAATTCCCATAAGTGTCCCACTCCACTTCTTGATTTCGCTTCCATATAGAATGACATTGAAAACTTGGGAATGCTTAGCTGGTGAGCAGAACGTTTAATGCCCAGTCTTTTCGCATTCACTGTGTGGCTGCTTTTTTTGCAAGCAGGCAGATGAAGCTTAACTGTGATCGTTAGGAGCTTGTAAGACTTAACTTTTCCGTTTCCCTAAAGGGTGGTACCTGCATGCTCATTCGAAGCTGGCATCGTTGTTTCCCGTTGCCACTTGTTGTGGCACTTAAAAATTTCGTAGAAATTAATGAGGTGTTTTGTTCCATCAATTGCTGAAATACTATTAATTTTTTGTTTCTCTCTCAATTAAACTTGAAATCTTGTTAGATCTTTATTGTGCGGGGTTCCTTTAATAATGAGATTCTTGAATCTGGGCATTGCAACCTATAAGCGGCTGCCATGTTTGCCTAAAATTAAGCTATGTTTTGCTGAGTCTTTGAACATTTCCTGTAATTTTGATCCTCATTCCAGCTGCCTCATTCTAGTATGAAAATGTGGGATACATTTTACACCAGTCTATCTGGTCGGAGTTTACGATCACTTGAATAGGAAAAGCGATATTGGGGTGGAAGAGCTGCTGCGATCAAATCGTTGTTTAACATACGTGTTCAAAGACTAGAAGATTTACCTCATTGTTTTGTTATTTGCTATGGACTTATAAAACTTTTGCTTTGTTGGGCGGAAGTGAAGCGCAAATTGTGCTTACTTTTGTGATATTCTGCCTCACCTATTTTTCATTGTGGATTGCGTGTTTGTAATCCATGAGTCCCGAAGAGAGTGAATGGGATGATGAGCGATTAAGTGCTTCATTAGCATGACCATTTCCATTGCTTGGTTTACTTTAAAAAGAATTTTTAAACATCGAGTCGTGTAACTCATCTTGAGAAACCGTGTATAAAAGCTGTTCTATTGAAGAGTCCGCCAGGAGCACCAAATCAACAGCCTCCCTCGCCTTATCTTCTCTTTCACTGTCACGGGGGTGGATACGTTGCAACTTCGTCCAAATCTCATGAGGTTTGTTTGCTTCTTCAAAGTCTCTTCGCGTTAGCAAATTTGTCCCTGCAAAGCATACAATGGCGCTGTTCTGTCTGCGCTTGTGTATGTGCACATGTGCGCATTCTGCGGTGGTTTCCGTTAGCCGACTAGTGAGACCACAGTTAAGAAATTGAATGGATGTAAGTTGCGAGACAACCTGCCTTCAGCAGTGGTCTTCGACTTCATCCATTGCTCGTATCGGGACACGAACTCTTCAATGTGTCTAAATGTTTACATGCATTTAACAAACCATAGTTCGGTTAGAAGGTAAGTATATTATTGCGCAAGTCGCACTGTTTGTTGAAACGTAACGGTGGTGGTTGAGGTAATGAGCAACGTTGCCGAGGCGCATATCGTCTCCTTAACGTGCTTTTCCGTTTCGTTCTGCAACCTTTCTTTGGATGCAGTAATTTTCGTGGCGCTTTTTGTAGATCATCTGAAGATCAGCTAAGGTTTGCGTGATGTCCGAGTGCAATATGATTAGTAGCCATCAAAATGGTCATCCGCTAACTAAATGGGAATTGGCAGGATTAGCAATTTAGAGAAAAACGCGAGTGTTCTTTGGTTGTTGTAATGCAGTTTTTTTTTCCCATGAAGAGGGAAGGTGTGTAGAGTCGTTCAGTAAAACATGGAAGTTTTCTGCACAGTCGGACTCAAAGGATTAAAGAATGTTATTGCACAACCCTCACCGATCAGCTCTGCAACACTTTTGGAATATATTTATGTACGTCTTGTGGCACTTGATGATCAGCTGGACTGATGTCTGCATATAGGTCATGCGTTCGCAAGGTACCGGATTTTCTCAGTCTTTTCAGGCTACGCGACTCATCCGCAATTTTTTCGATTCTTTTGCAAATCTTCAAAACATTTCCCAACGTACATATTGAGAAAAATCGCACATATATTTGACGAGTGATTGACTCAAAAGGTCACGAAACGACGTCAGTTGATTTTCAGATTAAGCAGCATAAGCAGAGCGAGTAGGAGCAGTGATTTGTACTCAGAGAACTCATCGAATGAAGCATTAACGTTATTATGAACACTGTTGCATGCCATACTCAATTCGCGATGGAAGTGAAGCAATTCCTAAATTCGAGAGAGAATCTGGCCCATTTCCAATTGAATTTTAAGTGAAACAAATGCACGCTTGCATCAGATGGCGCCCATGTAGATTCGTCAACAAAAATGCTCACAATCAAGGAAACGCCTGCTTTCTCTTTCTTCAAAAACTCGGTGACGCGATTAAAAATATCGGAAGTCACGGTACTGACATTAAATTGTTGTCTTATTGCGTGATAGGTTGGTGCCATTAACCCTTGTCACTCCTTGCAGTATCTTTGCGGCAGAAATAAGGTACTTGGGCTCAGATTTTGGCGATTTCTTCTTCGTTGTTTTGTGGTTTCAGACATATCTGCGAACGTGGGCAAAGCTGTTGAATTGCCCTGTCGTATCTGTCGATTACTCGCTTGCTCCAGAGAACCCGTTTCCGCGCCCTACAGAAGAGGTGCTCTATACATATGCATACGTCATCAATAACGCTGCGCTTATGGGTGGGTTATATATTATCACCTATTTGTTTTGGTTAAACAGAGTCGTGTTCCATCGACTTTAGAATAGACAAATCTTGCAATCTCATCAGGAATACTACACAAAGAGAAAAAGCGAGCGCGCTACCAAAAATTTTTGAACCTGCGCCATTCAAGTCTTTTTTTTTACTTGAATACTGTATGGTCCCTGGAACTGTGGGACTATTGATTATATATTTAGCTTTCTCAACACTGAGAATTTGTCAGCAGGCGTTGTTGCTCAATATTATGGTGTTTATTGAAGGTTGGACTGGTGAAAAGGTTTGTATGGTTGGCGATTCGGCTGGTGGTAATCTCATAATGTCGGTAAACTTACGCCTGATCGAGCTGGATGTAAAAAGAAAACCGGATGCGCTTGTCTTGTTATATACGCCATTTCTTTTCCAGGTAACTTTTTGTCATTAATGTTCATGAAGAGATGTTGCATTCTAGAACTTTTGAAACTGATGTTGCTCCGAGGTTTGGAACTGAAGCTTGATTTTTACTCCTTTAGAGCCTTCCCCAAGTTCAGTAGTGAAGTACTTAGGCGCCACATCACTTTATCGGACGTTCTTGAGTGAATTGGTGGTTGTGAGTATGGGTCATGTTGAACAAAGATTTTGTTGTCTGCTGGTGGATGTTTTCGAACAGCATCGCTATGTAGCCATTTCTCATGCTCGTACTGTTCTTGCCAAAAAATTTGTATTAGGAGTTGATGCAGACTCCATAGATACACTTCCTCAATACGTCGCGATGACGTAAAGCATCATTCTGAAGCGTTTGCAGAAATTTCTAAGTATTGCTGGTATTCAGTCTTGATTCCGTGCGAGCGAAAGATTTTTCTTTATCTCAAGCTGTTCAATGTTTAGTTACAATATTTCGAAGATTGTATGAGATGGACTGCCAAGAACTACTCCTAATTGTTGGACACAGGAATGATTTTAGAACAACCATTTCTCACCGTGCATTACTTTCTTCGAAACTTTCCCATCCATGGGATGGTATTATGGCGACAATGGGTGCCTACTAATGTCGTTAGCATCATCGTCCAATTTGGTTATTTTTGATATTGGAAAGGCTGAGGTCATAAAGTATTGTAAGGTTGCTTCCGCTTACCAGGCCTTGAGCTCATCGATGAGCCGTTCGGGGTTTTTTGGTCTAATAGGCGGAAGATTGCTCCCTGGGAGGATGGGTTTGGGGGGTGGTAGGGGGGGGGGGAGGAGGGCTACGATGCGAGATAACCCTTATCTACTGTGCCATCATTTTTCAAATAGTTCCATTTTTCTCAAGAATCGATCATGTGTAACCAGTGTTGATTATCTTATCACATTCCTGTGTAGACCATCACGTTTGAAAATTTGTTGGAAATTTGTTCCATTTGTTTTCTGTTTTTGTGACTTTGTGTCACTTTTACCAATTGCAGTATCTGCCTTCGCCTTCACGTTTACTCAGCTTCATGGATCCTCTTCTGCATATGGGTGTTGTACTTCGATGTGTTGATGGTTAATATTTGCTTTTGGTTTTTGCGCTTTCGTTTTACATTTCTTCACTGAATTTGCCATCTTTTCGCTCATTGCGAAGCTTTTACCGCTTTTAATTATCTTGTCGAGTAGTAGAGGTTGTTAAACGATTGGCGTCGTGGTTCTGCATTTGATGGAAATGATTGTATGGTGATTCAGATCACTTTCGATCGGTCGATTCCAGCATCGTACATACGGATGGGAATCGGAGTGGCGAGCACGCTTCTGATCCATCTTTTCGCATAGATTTGTGGATAACTCGCTGCAACTCATAAAGGCATTATGGATAGCAGAAACTTTTTTTGAAAGAATACAATTTGCCTCGAAGAACAGAACACAGTGCATCGTAAATATGAATTCCACATTTTTTACTGATGCTGGAAATCTCACTGTGGGAAAGATTGAGCTCATCAAGCAACGAAAAAAGCCACTGAGTTGCGCCATGTTACTTCGGATACTCTGGTTTCTTAGACTGCATAAGTATAGGCGTTTTCATCGTGTCTGCCTTTGATGGCTTAGAAATTTGCTTGTTGCTCTTCGAAACACCTGAACTTTTTCAAATTGCATCGCGGGCGTCAATGAAGAAAACAGCCGTTAACTTCTTACGCAATTGTAGCACTAGTAGCATGAAGACCACACACATCGTTTGCGACGGCTTACAAGAGAATTATTGTTTCTTTCCGTACTTTTTCTCTTACTTTTCGCTCCACATATTCGGCTGGCATTTTTCCCACATTGTCAGACTCATAACCTTCCTTCATAACCTTTCCACATAGCATTAATCAGAGATTTTTTGTTAACCTTGTTTTCTAGGTAGCTTGTTTCATTGCGAAAGAACTACATGGATTGTGTCGCTGTTTGCCTAAAACCATTCTATATATGAAGGAGTTATCTGCATTCTGTGAAAAGTACTTTGATGACGAATAAATTTGATTACTTCAAAATGAACTGAGGTCCTTACCTTCATTTGCACTGGCCTTATGAAAGGCTCCAGGGTGACTTCGAGTATGGAGCAGTTGCGTAGCAGGTAACAGCATTATTGCCTCAGACACGTGAAACTGGTCCCAAATTTTTTCCCTGAATGTTTTTCATTTCTTTCCCCGTTCATTTTCGCTTCCTTCCTCTTCCTCGGTATTGCAAAAATGACTTACTAAATATGCCTTATAGCGTACACGAGAGGAAATGGTGCGGAGAAGCAAAGTGATGACTCGAATTCGACACCGATTGTGAGCAGAAATGGTCACAAAAGTCTGCAAGAGTACGTGGAGCAGGTGCAGCGAGCGCAGAAGAGCGACTCGGTTGACTTCGAGGTTCGTTCTGCGTCTTTATTTGTTAATAAACTTTGAAGGATTTTTTTTGTGCCTATCCAATGTGTTTGCAAAAGTTTTTTGCACCGTTACGTTATTTCGCGTCATCCTTGTTTTAAATCACCAAAATCATTTTTGAACAATTAGCGTAAGAATGTTTTGTTAAAAGATCATGATGATCAGCTCGATTTTTTATGTAGGAGACAGTCAGTGACTTGAATGAGATGTTTTATTCTGTGAAAGTGCAAGATGATGTCTTCGTGTCTTTTCATGCGAATGTCACATCAATCCTTCGGAGAAATTGTGGAGTCAGTATGAATTCGATGCTCCCCATGAATTCGTTAGTCGGCGTTTCATCTATGTCATGTATGAAGTTTGAGTATGATTGTTATGCGTATTGATCTTTCACCTGCAACGTCGACAAATTTTGAAATAATTGTTGAGACTATTGACTATTTTACTTCCTGCCGGCAGTTACGATTTGAAGTAATAAAATTTGCATTTATTTCATCTTCCCAAGGGAAGCAAACAGTGATTGAAATTTTACTGATAAAAGTGGAGATTATGTGCGGAATATTATGGATCCTTTATGATCACCGTGTGAAATTGAAGCATCCTTCATCATTCCCTCAAACATATTGGGAACGTTTTCTCCTACCTGAAAACTAAATAGTTTTGATTGCGTGTTCTTTTGTTACTTTGCGTATTTTGTATATTTATGTTTATTATGGCTTCAGAGCTTTGCTATTTTGCTTGTTTTTTCTGTCGATCGCGTGAAAAAATTCAAGTTTTTAACTCCAGTGAATTCTCACTTACAAGTCTTAAAGCCGTAGGTTTCTTCAATTATGAGAGGAAGAGTGGGGGGACTTCAGTCGGGGCCAATTTTTTCAGGTCTCACTATTCGAAAGAGGATGCAGAGGGAAGGCGTAGGTGGTGTTGCAAACGTGGTAACTGATTGGGGTAGATGTCAGTAAGACGGCAGAGCCAACCACTCCAAGCGTTCTTTATCAATCGAAGGAAGTGTGAATGGAGTTGGATGTACATTCAAGAAAGGAAGCACGGTTAACGTTGGATCTGTAATAATTCCCAGTTTTGAAAAGGTGCTTATCGAAGTTTTGCGGTTTAGTGCAGCAGGTGCATCGAACGGTTCGTCTTAAATGCACATTTTACGACCGATATTAACACTGATTCTTCAGAGTTCGTCGTCAATTGTTTCGTTAGTGAATCTGATTCCGGATGGGTCGCTAGCAGAAAACGCTCCCCCAAAAAGCCCACCAGCAAAGGCGGATGAAGGCGAAGACGAAAGTATTGCGAAAAGCGCTTCGAGCGAGGACGAAGACGACTTGGATGGTGATTGTGCTTCTTTGTCTGCAGTTCAGGTCGATATCTGTTTCGTCTTTTTTATATGCTATTTTTGCTTGTGTTTGCAAGATGCGACTGATTTGTTGCATTATCTGTTGTTCCAATATGGACGATGAAGTTTTTTTTCTCCTGTGAGGTTATCTGGCTGTTCCTGTGGTTGTTCCAAGAGCTTTAATTCAATATCGGAATAGGATTGTCGACTGAATGCTTTATTTCTGGACCGTTCTCCTTCATGTGTTTTGTTTTTGAATAGAAGGGGACAAGCAAGATGCCGTTATAAAAAAATATAAGTGCAGTATGGCGCATTTTCTTTCAACAAGAAATAAAGAATGTATAGAAGAGAATATTTTTACATTTCTGATGGCACTGGCTAAGTCGGACCTACTTATATGCGAGGTACTTAAAATATGTTTGTTGGCCATGTTTATATTAAGCTGATGTAGTTATCCTTCCTTTTTTATTTCCTCTCCTCCCCCTCGATAAGTGAGTGCTGACCACAGTCTGTTGAGGCGAATCGAAATCCTTTCTCTTTTGTGAGGTATCAGCCTCTGCGTAAAGGCGGCAAATAGCAAATTGCTCGGAGTCCGACTGCAGTTTTGTTGATATGCAATTGCTGTGATCCTTGTTGTCATCTGCACCTGGCCTGCAAGATCGATGCGCTGAAGTATTGCTGAGGAGTGGCCGTTACTGATCTTCCATAAGCGAGGGTGAGGAGCGCTGCGGTTAACGTTGCAACTAATGTATAGTGCTGAAGGGATTAAGAGTGCAGAAGGGCTATCTAATAGCATGTTTCGAATAAGTGCGGTGTTTGAAAATCATACTGCGAATGGTTCGCTTTTTAGACGAACATGCTTTACAGGTGAAGTCCGACCCGTTCCGTATTCATCTTTCTTCGAACATGTACGATCGTCGTCTCGTTCATTATCTTCGAACTCATCCGCTTACCAAGGAGTTCGTATTTATTTCCTATACATTTTATTGTTTCGTAAATTTCGAAACAGGAATGCTTTTTTTGGGTGAAAACGAGTTTCGTTGTTAGTTTGATTTTGTCTGCAAGAAGGAGTTTCTTATCATTTTTGAGGAAATAACAAATGATATAATATCATAGAAACTTCTAGCTTGAAGTGCATTAGTGGCATCATTTTCGAATATCTCACAAAAACTGGATTTCGAAATTTGCCACTGTATATTTTACCCGACTGGGGAAATATTTTTCCGAAGTGATTGATCGATATTGTCTGTCCATCTATCTGATATTTCACAAACCCTCGCATGAAATATTAGCCTTGGGATTTGGCGCAGTTGGCCGGTAAATTGGGTCCAACTTGATTGAGAGTTCTGTTTGACTTGCCACCTTTTGAATGGATTATGGGGATTTGTCGTTAATATAACAATATATAGCTGTGGATTGTTTTTGGAATAATTTAGTGGATTCATCGCAGGGAGAGAATTTGTGGAAGAACAGGGATTATTGTTTATGCTGCTCGAAACGTTTTTTACTACCCTCTTCATCTTCTGTGAGCTGTTTTTATTACCAAACACCCCTTCAGTCGATGACTTTCTGAGTTAATTCAAACTAGCATGTAGTATATCCTTGCTTACCTATATTAGAGGTAATTCGGAGCCCTCGTCATATTTTGTAATTGGCGAGAATGTATCGGTAAAAAGCTTTGAAGAACCCAGCTCGTTCCAGATGTGTGTCACGATCATTTTCCTGAGAGTTTATATAGATTACTTGCGGCATTAGAGGCATGAAGTGTATGCAGACGGGTTGTTGGACTGAACTTATTTGCAATAATTTCAGTTCGCTGATAGTTTCTGGACCAAACGGACCTCCAGAGAATGACGATGAAAAGACTGGACGAACAGCGTCTGATATGAAGGGCAGAGGGGGCAAACCGTCGCTGAATCGTCCGTCGAGGCTGTCCACATTGTTATGTGCCCCACTTCGGAGCAGCGCAACGAGTATGCCATGTTCGCCGGTTGAAGACGAATTTGTTCCTTCGACGATGGTCTCATCGCAAAGCAGTCATAATATTGTTGCAAGTACAGCCGATCCTCGGGTCAGTGATTTGCGCTTATTCAGGTTTTTTTAGACTTCGACAGCATCTAAGAACTTTTCTGAGAGTGAGGTTTAACAATTCTTTCATTTAAGGGGGAACTGTTTGATTATTCTGGGAATTTTGATCTTGGCCATCTCTTGAGTCCTTAATAGGGTCTTCGAAGGGGGGTAGTTAATGGACCAATATGACGACTTCTGCGTAACTATGCCACTGCGTTTTCGATTCATTGTAAAGTTCTCGTGATTGAGAGCGGAAAACCTCACCGAGCAGTAATATGCAATAGCAGTTGATGGGCCCCTCAGTTTGTATGTGCTATTGAGGAAATCCACCAAGTTCATTGTGAATTCAAAACCTTCATTGATTCTCTCCGTATTGCTTTTGATACTTTTGAGACCGTCAATGCTTTTTGCGAGGTTGTAATCACCACTTAATATTCTTTTCTTGCTAAAGAGAGTATTTAATTTTTAAGGCACATAAGCGGAGTTTGAGTCAGAGTTTAGTGGATACGGCGGCAATGGCAGCGGCCCACGCATTTGACAATATCTCTGATTGGCTGGAGAATTCGTCTTCAATCGCACAGAGTGACAAACCGAAGTTGGATCGTGCTGCCTCTTTAGCACCTCAATTGGCTGCCGAAATGCAGCAAGCAGTAGGCACTTTTGATTTCAGTTCATTTGCGAAGTTCCGGGAAGGGGGGGGGGGGAGGGTAAAAATATGGGACGCTTTGTTACCGTAGATATGTCAAGCTCTTGCTAGCTGGGGCATTCCTTGCGCAGCATTATGCCAGATTACCGAAAATGCGGATTACTGAAGGCAAGCAAAAATTTAATTGGATTTACCACTCACTTTAATGATGAAAATTTCTTATGTGCTATTTTTTCGAAAAAAAAAACAAATAGTGGATATGAGACAAATGTGCACTACTGATAAGGAGCATAATCAGTAGATACTACGCTTCTTGCCTACCACTTCGACAATCTTTGCATCCAAGTTTCCTATGTATTCTTTAGCAGTGCTCGTTTGAATGATGTTAATGTAATGTTTATGTCAGGAAGGAGAGGACAAGCCAATTTCATATTTGGAAGCGCTGATGAAGCGTGAAGTACCTCGTGACGCACTCATCTCTCCAATGTACGCTTCATGCGAGTGGTTGAAACAGCTGTCACCAATGTGGTTTATTGTGAGTATTCCAATGCTTATAAAAACAAACGATCTCTAGTTGCGACAATTAAACTGTTGTACCGCAATTTGTTTGATGCACTACTACATCCTCCTCTCTCACCCCTAAACTGTGAACGAAAATTTCTGAAGCGGTCTGTTTGCACCTGCCTAAAGATTATATGATGTTTATGTTTTATCTGTAGTGCATTGGAGTTTTTCGAAGTAAACAGGGCAATGTACCTGTCGCAAACTGGTAAAGGAAGGTGCAGTTTTTGCACTTCACTGTATTTGAATCATATCGTTTTACAGAATTGAAAGGGACGGGTCGCCTTTTGATGTAACATAATTCCACGAACATCATTTTTCTGCGTGGGAAGTTTGGACTAGGGAGCACGGACAGGTAAGCCAACAGGCAGATAAATCGCAGACACCCGCATATTGACATGCGCACAAGCATGAAATTGCTATAATGCACCGTTGCGGTTGCTTAAAGAAGAAGCTTTGACGAGTAATGAAAATAACCGCGCTTAGTTGAAATGTCGCATACTATGCATTTTTGCAGCGGTGTTGCGAGCAGGTGGATTTCAAATATCTCGCTGGCTATGCACCATAAAAGCCTTTGAACTATATTCTAAGTGCAAGCGCACTAAACCTAAATGTACAGGGCGCTGTTATTTTTGTGATGTATTATTTACAAAGCTGCGTTCATACTGAGTCGATGAAGACGCGACAGTATTTCCTTTCAAACGTATTGCTACAACGCAGGTACAAGTACGGTAAAGTTGATGGGCACAATGGTGCCGGTAGCATGAAATGTGCTTTTCGGAACAAAGTAATATGCAAAATGAACACTGAACTTGAAAGCTTAAAGTGAATAATTAGCTAAAAGGTGAAAGATGTCTTTCGAATCGATTGCCGAGTTTCAAGATGCAAAAAGGAATACAAATTTATAAGTAATGAATTTAAAAGAAAGCTAAAATCGAAAGAGATTCTTGTGATGTCAAGAAATTGAGTGATTTATAGGTCATATCCATAAACTACTAGAAGTGGCGGATCATGGATTTGTGGAGTTGAAATATGCGCCGGTCATTTTTGCAGCTGAACTCATAACTTTGTTACTATAGAAAAAATGTTGAATGAAAAAGCCGAACAAAGAGATCTTACCGTTGTCAAGAGTTTAGGCTGTAAAGAATTGAACGAAAAGATTGCAGAAAAGGATTGGTCGAATAAATGACTAGCACATCTATGAGGTGTTGCTGAAAACTAATTCAAAGTAAATATGAATTTAAATGTGGTGCCTCCTGTTCAATTGAACTTTGTTTGTTCAAATAGTTCAAATAGTAGCTGTTTCATGGTAATTTTGGCCCACATCATATGCTTAAGCAAATAACAGCTCGTCTTTAATAATAGTACCCGGTGGATGTCTTATAACTTTTTAGGAGTGATAAAAACGGAAATAATTTAATGGTTCATTTCAGTTACGCTGAATATTGTACCAGGGCTGTCGCACTTCCTAGGAATTTTTATATAAACTTTGTTGTTAGTAACTGTAAAATGAAACAGAGTTAGACAGATAACGCCCGGTATCAAACTTCGCTGAGAAATTCAATACTGTAATAAGAAATGAAATATAAGAGAAATTTTGAAACTAGTCTAGAATTATTCAAGTATGCCTGAGGCGGAAAAGAAGTTAGCTGGAGGCGAAGATATCGAGAATTGCTGTGGTTCAGTATAGCCGTCGACCATGTGATATTTGCGAAGTACTGATTTCAGCAAATGATCTATGAGAGCCTGACTTTGTCATCGCGTTAAGTGCATTGTCATGCAAGTAAGCACAAAAGTGGATACTAATTGTTGCTTATGTCAGTGAAGAAAACAGTTCGTTGGATTTCGTATAATGTGGATGGAAAGTGATTTAATACTTGTTTGTCATATAGATTATTCACTAATTATATTTGGGACTGATTTTAGTTGATATGATTATCTGAAATTTTTTCTGAGGTCTTTTATATGTTTCTTTAATATAGATTTATCGAAAACATTGTTTGCTCGATTGAACAAGCTTATGAACAAATTCATTTTTTATTGGTTATTGCTGCAATACATTAGGGTTTCAACGAAGTTGGATGCATGCCAAGGTTTTGTCTCTTTGATCAAAATTTCGCGGTTTTTGCATTTCGCCGTATTGTTGCGTCTTCATATGTAAAGATGCAATTTCGCGAAGTAACAGTTGATTGTTATTTCTCGAAATGTTCGCAGTTTTTTACACTTATATGTCCCGATCAAGCCATACGTATCTGAAATTAACTTGTGAGGTTTTTCATCCTTAACGTTTTCAAGAGCGCGAATCTTAGAGATGGCACTTATGAAGTTATTAAGTCTGCTTCAGATGTTAGGCTCTAGCATATGCCCTTTGTGTTTACATTGTTTGCTCGTTTTACTTTGACCTTGCAAGGGTTATGATGGAATCATTTAATGCAATAGTTCAGTTTTCTTGTTTTTGAAAGAGCAGAATATCGGTTATCACATTTGGTTTATTTCAATTCACTGCTTTCATGGCACCTAAAATTCCGATGAAATGAGCTGCAGAGTGATGCCTCGCTTTGCGCTTTCAGTATCAATCATTATTCTTCAGAAGCTGACCACTTTACACAGTGTATTTACGGGCAACGCAGATTGGTAGTGGTCATTTGTTCCATTTGGTTTTTTCTTGCTGGAATTCTGCACATGTTCGAATATAAGTGCCAGAACAAAAGATTCTTACTTTAACTGACGAATAAGAAACCTGAAGGTCTGTGCCAGGTAGCTTGATTATTTTATTGCTTAATGTGCGTGTTGTTTCTAATGTTGGCAGGAAGTAATCTTTAAAGGATATTGTATGGAATAGCGAGGCAGCTGAATGCAGAATTATTGAAGGCTTGTCACATGGATCCACTTCTCGACGACACGATATCGTTCGCGCGCAAGGTGCGAGCATGCGGCGGTCGCGTTATGAGCGTTGACCTCTTGGATAGTCTACCTCACGGATTTCTGAACTTCACGCTGGTGTCGCCAGAGTGTCGCGAAGGTGCCAAACTGTGCCTTTTGCGTATCAAGCAGGCGCTTGGCATTTCTGATTCAATGAGTAATCCTTCCTAATCGATTTCTGGAATAACGGAGCGTGAGCTTATCTCGACGAAAAAGAAGGAATCAGATAATACCATATCTCGACGTTTTCATCGTTGCTTGGTATTATCTGTTTTCATCGCGAGCAACGTTCGAACGAGGAAAGCAGAAATGAGCATGATAACCCATCGCTTGTATAAGCTTTGTTTTGGGTAATGTCAGGGCGTTGAAAATGAGAGGGAGAAGAAAAAGGGGAGGAAGGAGTGGGAATTGGGAGGAAACAGCAGTGTTCGAAAGAGCTTTATTGCCGAGGTTAGGGCATATGAATAGTGCTATTCGCTGTGCTCAAAATTTTTCTGTTGTCTTAATTTGTGCTTCACTGGTTTTATTTGGTAATATGAGAAGCGAGAATTTGGTGATGTTGTTGTTTATCTGCTTTCTTTTGGCTGATGGTATATTAGAGTTGGTCGTTTGTTTCTTAGGAGCAAGTCTTCCATGCTGAAGACAGTTTTCCTTTTCAGGGCAGTTTTTCACGGAAAAGAAAGTCATGTTCGGGAAAGGTCGCAGTCTTCTTTTTCTCCAATCTTATCGGAAAAGAGTAGGGCATTCATTTAAGAGAGTTCATCTCTTTCAGAGGAATGGCCTACAGGTTAACTAGTTTCTAAACGTTCACTGGTTCTAAAATTTTATTGCTCAAGAAGTGATTCTTTCATTACAGGATATTTCTTCTGGAATTCTTGAGAGGATTGGTTGAGAGAGAGCGTAGCTGACCTCGTATGAAAAGGTGAGAGTGGAATGCTTTGTGGTGGAGCACGGAGAACTTGACCTCATTTCTAGAGAAAATGTCCGAATTTCGTAATTACAGTTTGAATTTCATTTGAGCCTGGTCAGGGGCAAGTTTGTGGGAGGATGATTTCGGAGGGAGGAGGTTCTGTTCTATTCCTCCAACGTTTTGGTTCTTTTCTCACAGCGATTTCTGAATCTGGAGCCTTACGAATTTGAACACGCCTGAATCTGTCGAGCATATTATCTTTAAACGCCTTCATTTTAATTCTTCTGATGAGTTTTGATTCCTCAGCTTTCCTTTGGGAAGTGGAGTTTTTGCTTTCATCACTTGGAGACAGTTGTATGGTATCTACTCGAAGTTCACCATTGTATCGCCACTTTGTCGATGTCGTTCGAAGCAACGGACACGAAGATAGCGCACGTTTCAACGCATCTTTGTCGAAAGTCACTCTTTTTGATGTGTGCAGTCTTCGTGTTTCTTTTACAGTGTTTGTGTTATATTGTTACAACGGAAACTGTCACCATTCCTACCAACGTTCTTTTAAATACCGTTTGACGCGCTATCCCTCTTCTATTCATTTGAGGTCATGTGTGGACCGTTTTCTCATCGATGAGGGAAATTTTGTCGTACGAACTGGGTCTGTTCTGCTTGCTTAGATAATCTGGAATATTGTTTAGAGTCGCGGCTAATATTTAACATTTGAAGTGTTCGGGTATATTGATGGATGTGCCCACCTGCTGATTATACCAATAGTCGAATGTGGTATGGAGCCACTGTTAAAATTCAACTTTTTCTGGCATTTCTAACAGCTCTATTTCGTCTCTCTGCTCAATATCTTTCACTGTGAAGTTCAGCAGTGACTTGGTCACTTTTAAAATTCGCGCATGTAGCCTCAAACAGAATGGTGTTGGTTGTTTTACAGTTATGCGTAAAGTCTTCGCGAAACGGAGCGTGTCTTTGGATGCTCGTTTTTGTTTCAATTTGTGGTTCTTTCTTTTTCTTGTGCAACATTTGCCGTCGTCTGAAGCGTACTGTAGGGTGAGTCGCATCTATACAGTATGCTGTGCCGTAGGAGCGATGCTCTTCTATTTATGTGCCCTGATTATTGATACGTGCCAGTTCGCGTCGCAATGTTGTCTTTCTATGCACTTTTTTCGGAATTTTCCATAAGATTTCTGATGAATAAAGAATAATTTTCCTTTCAGTGATGTTTATGCCCTTCACTGAAACACGAAGAGATGCTAAAGGTTGAACGATATCAGGAGTAGAAAACGAAATTTTCGACCCTGGAAGCAACAGCAGGCATCAGTAGAATTTACTGTGATTTCTTCAAATAGCCGTATTTTAGGGTATGTACGCCTTATGTTCGCTCGAAAACATTGCTGAGCATTGGACGCTGCAAGCCGGAGCCAACTTATGTTCTCGTCCCTGGGCTAGTTAACCCAAGCTTCAATACTCTTTCACTGAGATATTAGTATGGGAGCGGTCGTCTCATAAGTCACTGGTGCTGTTGACTGAAGCCACAGGTGGAGCGACGTTGTAGACGTTTGGGAACTACGACGAGGCGGTAGTATACACGTACATGGTCTGTTGGTGTCTGTCGCAGTAGACCAAGGTAGCCGAAGACTACGTGTAATTGATGGCAGCACTTCAGCTTCACCCAACTTGCGTTGCTATGGTGGCTAACGCGACGGCCTACGGTAGGGCGGGCGCCCACAAATCGAAGTAGCCGACAGAATGTGGCGCTTGGCGCTGCTCTTCATCACTTATCATAACATTTTGCCAGCGGCTGTGCTTGTTGAGTTGTTCGCTTCTGATGCGTCCCGCCGCAATGAACTACGAAACGGCCAACGGCATGTCGAATGTTAAACGGGAAATCGACTTGTACCCATCAGTTGGTGAGTGATTTGTTTCGTCGGCTTGAAGAAGAGAGCGGCTGGGAGAGAAGAAAGCATGCGTAGTCACTTGTTCCGATTCCTTGGAGCAGTTGAATTGAACGAAGTGTATTTGGGCGTTTCCTCTCAACTTACACATATGCTTTCTCCTCGCGACCGGACGTCGAGAAGAATAGATGGCAGATTCCGGAAGAAACGGCACGCTACGCCCTTCCGCTTTCTTCTGTCACGCCCATCGCTGTTTGCCAATGCGTTTCCTGTACGGATATCCGAAAAACTGCTAGCATTTTGCTTTCTAGTGGTGCGCCATTCACTGCGTCGACCGCGCGCCATTTAAGGCACATTTCTCAGTAATCCTTCGTGAAATCATCGTTACCCGTTCTCGAATTCAATGCATTGAGGTGTACCTCGATTTATTAGTTGCCACACTTGCTATTTCATTAAATTATTTCGACCGACATTCCAAATAAACATTTCACATTCAGAAAAGTTTCAAGATCACATAATGAACACTTGGGAATTGTCAGTTCTCTGAGATATTCTACGTGACGACCCTTTCTTCGCAAATTCTTCCCATAAGCTGCCTGAAGTAATGTGATTTAGACGTGAAAAGAAGAACTCAATTCATTAGATATGTGGGAAGCACTGCTTCCCACAAAAGGTGCTGAGACCAACATTTGGATATTTGGAAAGCAATAGTTTCTTAAATATTCCGTTCGGAAGAAAAATATCATTTGTCGGCATATTTGGAGTAGGATTATTGTTCGCAGTGCGCCTTTTATTAATGTGCTTTGTGAATATACAGCAGCGTTGTTAATTTTGCGCATTTTGCCTGGTGACGGAAAGCGGCATTTCACATCTTGCCACATCTTTATGGGCTAACCACCCAGTTACAGCCAGAGGTAAATAGTGCTGATGACATGCGCGAGAGAAAGAACATTTCCGTTGAGCAAGGTGGGTTAACGCATTGAATGTGTTGGACGCTAAAATTGTTTTTACCTCATATTAGAGGTGTTTAAATTGATATATAATGCATTCATTTGTCCAGTGGCCCCACGTATAAAATGTGAAACAAATAAACACCGTCAGATTCATTACTTACGCAAGCACCATAACGCCAATGCGCTTCCAACGGCATGTATGAATGGCAAGAATTTTATCGCGGAAACAAGCAAATAATGTTGTAACATTCGTGGAATCCGAGAATCGTCATAAGTTGGCATGACATGGACATAGCTTATCGCTGTTATAATTTATTCTAAAGAACATTTAATTTCCAGTCGGACGACGGCTGATCTCTAACAGTCGCTAAATTTGGAATGACAGATTTCAAATTTCGGAACCTCAAATAGGGAATTTGCATTTGTGCGCATCCGGGAAGCAAATGTCCTGACCTGATCAGAACTATGAAATACCTAAGGGACGTGAAGTGAAGCATTGTGCTTGCAGGAAATCGCAAAGATGCAAACTTCATCTTATATTTTGTCCGCGCATTTTGTTCTTTTAAAGGGGAGCTGATTCGCTTTCCAGAGGCCGTTTTTTATGCTTACAAATGGGACAAATCCGAATCCCCTGCTCAAGGCTCAAGAATATAAAGTATTCAATCATTCGATATTGTTCGGCCACGGAGGTGAGTGGCTGCTCGGTGATAAAAGAAAGGTAGCCTTTATCGCAGCCTCCTGCTAGTCTTATTCCAGTATGTTGAACAAAAGGAAGGTGGTACAGCGAACAACGCCATTGGTCAGTACAATGGCGTTGGTGAAAATTTGAGCTGTTAAAAATATTGTTCTTAGCAGTGTCATTCATAGTGAATGCTTCTTGAGCTTTAAAGAAGCTGTCACGGCCCACGGCCTTTTCACCATATCAATATGCCATCCTGTTAATATTTCAGGTGGCACCTATGAGAACCTTTGTCAGAGGGCTGTTACAGCTCCTCAGTGGGGAGAAGCACACACGTCAGCCAGCACCGATTTGCACCACAGGTTTATTCCTCCTGGTTCGTTTCTTTTCATTGGCTCCTATAATAATGCTCGGACAAGCGCAAGTTCTTATACGGTTCTGGAAATTTGCATCGGCTAATTGCACTATGATAGCGCCGTGCGTGTGCAAGTGTAGCTATCCGCCCAGTAGTTTCAAGCTTCAACTCCAGAACAGCTGGAGCTAGCGACACAAAATTTGGTGGATAATATACAACCGCAGGTTGAGCTCCTTTACCGCGCTTTAATTTTACCCTTTACCACAGATGTGTAAAAATGTTGGAGAATTAGCACCAATCCGTCTCTGTATTGCACGGGTAACGTAATCGAGTGGTCAAGCTTATCAGAAGAGTTGATACGATATGCCCTTTTACATGCCGCTTATGCGACTGATTAAATTCACAGCGTGCCAAAATAAAAGATGAGACGGCATCATGACAGCTTCATATTTCACTTGCTGTGAGCGCCTATAAAAATCTCGTATAAAAGAATTGTAACCGACTGCTACAGAGTTTTTGCCAGTTTGTTAGTGCTTTCAAATACCAAAGACTCCTTTCGAAAATGATTTCATTTATGAATTATTTGCCCACGATTATGAAATTGGTAGTCGTCCAATAATGGGCACTGTGTTCATCATATTTCGTAAGCACCACTCTAGTGGTTCTCAAATGAAAACTGCCAGGTTTACAGACACAAACCTATGCGCACCGAATAAACCGAATGCGCTTGCAACCGAATATATGCGCGCAACGAAGACATCGCAACCAAAAAGCGCAAAGCGTGTTTGTGGAAGCGGATATAAATGTACCTTTCCTAGGCTTGTGGACCGAGCCGTGTAGATCGAAATATGATAGCAATTTTGAGCCATTTTTTTATTTTTTGTAGATCACTTGTAAAGCTAACTTGTTGAATAAGCTTGGTGGAAAAAAAGTGTGTTGTGCTAGCCCTCCTGCCACGCTGTTGCAATTGGTGTGAAATTTTAAGAGCTTAAGATATCCCGCTGATAGAGGAAACAAACACTGCTATGCGTCACCGTTCTAATTCGCGACTGTCATTACGTTGAATACGTTAAACAGCTGTGATTTCATCGATTTCGTCGTTCTCTCCACCGATGCAGCTGACAAATTTTTCCATCTTTCACTGTCCAAGCAACCATGTAATCATGACTGTCATTACTGAGGCTTTTTCACTTACCAAGTTGACTGCCATGATTAATTTGTTATCCTTAACTAAGAAACTGGCCAAGCACTCACCGTTGTGTCATTCCCCTTCGTTTCAATTTCTTCCGGCCGATTCTTACTCGTCGAAATCACATCGCAAAATTTTTTTCTTGTTTACAAGACATTGCCCATTCTTCATCACACCATAAGAGATTGGAATACGTGCCAGAAGACTGGTACGATGCACACCTCCTGCATCGTCACTCCTCAAATCAACCGTTGCGCACAATTCCAAATGCGGTGCTGCAGCATCACACCCTTCCCTCTCTTCCCTCCCCCCTCTTCTGTCCAACCTATCGATTGTATTAACTTTCACTCGAAGTTCAGATGTCGCGTTTTTGCTGATGTGTCTGCAAAGGGCATCGTGATGTATTCGCGGCGTACATGTCCGCTCTGTTGTTTCAGCGTAACGGTTGAAGCTAAAGTTATAAATTTACTGGATTTATCTATGTCGTTGAGTTGCCTCCCAACTATAAACTTTTAAATGTTTCTCAAAGGTGCACATATCACAAAAGATAAAATGGACTAAGATATGTGCATAATACGGAGCATGTTTTGTTACTTAATTTTGATTAATAAAACCTGCTGACATAGCGACATGACTGAGTAAGCGCCTATCATGTCGGCTTTTGTGACGTACCGTTGAAGCGTGCCCAAGCAAATATAGGACGGAATTAGCTAACAAGGTTTATAGCACTTTTGGATATCAATAACGTGCGAGGGAGATTCATCAATCGGGGTGAAGTTGAACAACAGAGATGAACGAAAAGAGAATGATGTCTACCAACTTCTCTCGGGTCACATATTTTCCGACGGCAGCTTAACTATGGTTCCATATGTTTTAACACAAACAAAAGCCTCTGTGATTTTAATGCTGAGTTCATTGATAACCAACTCTTTGACTGTTCCCGTTGAACCGATAGTAGCACAATCGCAAATTATCTCTCTCTACCATTGAGATGCTTCGAAGTGCAATATTTGGTGGTTAAAACGTTGAAACATATAAATGTCGAGACCACTGTGATAGCCTTGTTCCTTTTTCAGAAGATAGCAGATGATCCTTCACTTTATGAGTGCTGCGCGTTTTTTGCATTTATTGGAGTATTCTACCCATTTCCAAGTGAAGATTTTGACTGTGTTTAGGTTCTTTGGCATCGTAATCGTTTCTTTACACGGAGATAGCAGGTGAACTACCAGTGAAATAGCGAGTGCATGTCCGCTGGAGTTATGCTTTTAGTGCCGTTAATGCATTGCTGAGCACGCTTATTAAATGGCAGCTCTCGCTGCAGTGACACTCCTCTATAAGCTAATTTCCAGCTCTCAGCCGCAAGTGTGAGACAATAACGACAAACAGAGTCTTTGTGTTGACTGGCTTTCATAATTTATATATTTATATCAGTGCTACAAAGTGTCCATTTATGTTAAAAATGATTGCAAAATCGATGCGTCTTCGAGAAAGTTCATGTTTTCGATCGGATGACTGAAAAATTATTTCCGGAAGGCATCATGCGAGTTGGATAACGAATAAAAATTAGTCAGCGTAGAAGAAAATAATTGATTAGTGAAGACAGTCAAACACAACAGTTTCATCAAAGATGAAAGTGTTACTCATATCTCTCACCCTTGGACAAGCACGTCTGCTATGAAAATCGTTTCTGAGCAGGGTTAGCTTCTTCAAGACGGCGATAAGAGGGGGAGGGGCTGATATAACAGCAGGATCTTTCTTATCGATCCTTTCATGAAAGAGGAGTGGAGCAATAACCGTCCTCCTGAATCTCACAGTAAAGCCGAATGGAGGACATTGGTTATGTAGAGGTAGCTTAATGTCGCTACTAAAACGGTCCTTATACCATGCAAACTTGATAGTCACGTGAGTCATTTGCTGAAGCAATAAAATGATGAGAAGATGAAGGGCACTAGGAGCAAGCTGGGAGTCGCTTCGATGGAAAACAGAGGAAGAGGGGGGTGAAAAAGAGGTGAGAGAAATAAAATTTTCGGCAGCTTTTTCAAGGAATGAGAACGAGAGCATGGAGATGGATGAACGGTATTGGGACCTTTAACATTGACATTATCGTAAATTGATTGGAATAGAGCAAATATTCTGTTTTCTTTAGCAAAAGAGGTTGATACTAGCACTGCCGACATTAGTGGTGCTATTGGATGGTTGCGCTTAAAAATTGACAATTCCGCAGCTTTTTCCGTCAGCAAATAATGTGTTCACTGAATGTGCTTTCGTAGGAATGATGAAAGCACCTCCCGTGCAACAGCAGGATTCGTTCTCTGTGGTCTATTCCCCTTTTGTATTGTAGTTCAAACGTTGCGTTTCTTCGTTTAATTTGTCAGACGCATTTTCGTATTTGAAGAATTGATTATAGGTGGTATATGCGCCAAGCAAGTGGAGCAAACACGTATCCGAACAAGAGCGAAAATAGCGTTTCCGAAGTTCGATGAATTTTCACTTAGAAAACCCGCAACATTCTGAAACTTGCTTATCAAACAGTCGTAGTGCGAGAATCGAAGGCAGCATTGTCGTTGGTTTTTTGCCAATGCCACTACCGTAATCCAATCGCCTATGGCATGTGTGAGCCGAGATTGCCGATGTGAAGTGGTTAATCATGCGCGTTTATTATGCTCGCTTATCGTCGAGCTGATCAAAGCCGTTCATCCACTGCTTTCCATCACCGCACAATGAGCCTAGATTTTCATTAGTGATCCATGCATAATAACGAATCTTTAAAGAACCACATACGTATACACATGTGAAGCTTTTTGCTGAACAATTTTAGGTATTAAATTGATGGGTGTATTGCGAGAGTATTTGCTTAAAAGACTCGAAGCATTTCGAACTTTGTCACTTGCAATAAGAGAGGAAGACGGCGGGAGGGTGGGGGATTTCACTTTTACAATTTCAACCCAGTTTTCGCCAATTTGGCGCTACAACGCAAAATGAGGCCGTATTGAAATGACTTAAACAACGGATAAAATCGGCGCTAGGTATGTTTAAATGAATATTCAATAACGTGGAGCGGTAACGGAACATTTTGCATGGCAAATATGAATGCCATCGGACGGCTGCCAACCTCAGTTGGAAAATCTGCTGTCGAGCGCTGATACTGTTGTCACAGGCAGAACGTTCACCCATTGAACTATAGATTTCAAGCCTTCTTGCATTGTTGTATGTTCACTGTGAACTACTCTGGCTTATCCTGCAGAACAACTGTTCCCTCAAATTTCCGATCTACTTTCGCCGTTCTTTAATAAGTGTCTTCTCGATGATGTTTGACTCACGCAGTCTCATATGCTGTCAATAAAATCAGATTTTGCCATCAAAGGTGGCTAGCCATCTAAAATCTGATTGTGTTGACTCAATAGATGTAGTGTCGCTATGAGCGTTAAATTACGCAAAGCAAAATTTTGCAACAACTTTAGACGCATTATTTCAATCACGTAAGAGCCTTTCACCCTTATTGTAAATGATTGTAGCATATAGTTAAAACATCGTCGGTCGGTTTCGCTTTCACCTTTACATGGTCCATCAGATGTCTGCGAAAGGTCTGCCTCATGGCAAGCAATGCGAATAATAGTATGGCTTTGCAATCTGTTGATTTGGTAGGCAATGAGAGTGCGCACGTAAATTTGCGTAGGTGCTACAATGCTAACATAAACTTTTGTTGCAGTCCCAAAGCTGGAATCGTCCAACCATTCAAATGCTACTAAGTAAACGTTCTCACGGCGGCTAGTGAGAACTCAGATTCCCTTGAGGCAATCTTCTGTCGACCAGAAAAATTTCACTTTGGTAACCAAATCCCACGCAGAAATAGTTGCGGGATTGGCTTATGATAATAATGTAAAAGGTAAAAAGCTGGAAGCTGCACTTATCAGTGACTGTCTCAGATCACGTATTTAAATATTGAGTGATCAATGGTACTGTTCAATTTTGCGACAGTTAATAAATACAGTGCAAAATTTTTAATGAAACCGTTCTCTTCAATGAAACTCCATTTCAAATAAATCTGTTGTAGGATTTCGGCGAAGTGATCCTCACGTTTGTTTCCTGCCTCCTGCTGAACAAAGTTCACATCTTCCTATCTAGACTTTAAAAAACCGACTTCTTTCACACGTCAGAAACGTCATTCTCTTGCACCCTGCTTTAACTTTGAGGACCACATAACCCTGCTTTAACAACATTTTGTTCTTTAAAAAAAAGAATAGAACATTACCAGCGCTGAATTAGGAATCGTGCGCTATACACAGCTATCGTACATCTGGTTCATAATTAACTATGTGTAGGCAGTTATTACAAGGACTGCCTGTCATTCATTACTTGATTACTAATTATCCAGTGCGTCTTTCTCGTACATTTCTCTTAGAACGCATGGAAAAGTTATTTCCACCTAGCAGGGTATGACTGCAAGCCCATGGGATGTATTTATTGGCTATTAGCAATAGGTGTAAAGGCATTGACGACTCTCTCGAAGTGTATTCACTTAAGTGAGCATGAACTGCATTTGACTGTCGTTGATAAAAGGTTTACGTTCCGATCGATAGCTAATTGTGCAACCCCTGCCGCTTTGCTTTCAACGAAAGTATTCAACGAATGGCTCACTCGCTCAGGTGCGAAGACGGCTAATGGCAGTTGAGTGCTAAGCGGGTGCGGCTATAAAAGCCAATAATCGTCTAGCTTGATGTCCATTAGTGTATGTGGTAATAACGTCGTTCGCTTACATAACGAATCAAATCGCCTCCTCTGCTGCAAAAATTAATGCTTGCTTATTGCTACAAAATACATCTTTCACAATCAACTACCTAATGCATCATGCAACTCTCTTCTTATACTTCACCTTTGCTTGTCATCGCACAATATACTCAGTTTTTATTGGTTCGTCTCGATATTCACAGAACTCAGAGCAATGGAACAAACCACTTGGTGATGAGGGAGGTTAAATATGCATTGTTTTGTTGTGATTTAAAAGCTGCGATAAATTGAGAGGGGAGGGGGAGAGGGGAGGAAGGGAGATTGGTGGCAAGCATGTGAATTTACTTTCAGATGTCGCTGTTCGTGTGAATAGGTTAGAGCTCAAACAAAAAAGTTAATCTCTTCACTCGTACTGTTCCACATTCTCGATAGAGACAAAATTTTGCTCGACATTAAAACGCTTATGCATTGTAGAGTTTTCAAAGTGCTCCTTTAATGGTGTCAAATAATCATGCCCATCTGAATCACCCGAAATTCTAAATCCAATGATTTCTAAACTATTCTTCAATTCCATAGGCAACCATCGCTTCTTGAGTCATACGCGACTTTATAGGAGAAAAATTTCGTTGAGGCAATAAATTCGAGGTTTTTTTGCATGATTAATAGATATTGCCCATTTCCACGTCTAGTTATACTGATTGCGAAAGGATGCGCGTAGCCGAAGTAGTTGTTGGTCAGTGAACTTGGGCATAAGCATCATGACTCAGTGAAATGCGTTTTGAGCAAAACAAGAACCTCGTCAGCAGATATATGGATATAATTTCTGAACAAATAACGGCAACTCTAACATAATAGTTTCAGTGTATTTTCGCAGTTTTTTGCATTTATGAAATGCATTATGGCGGCATTGTATATGCACCTATTCACTTATTTGTGTCTGTCTCTCTGCCAGGTAGTTTCAATTTCAGAGCCAATACAGCTGGAGTCATAAAATTTGAAGGACGCGGTGCAAATTATCGGGTTATCTTCCGTAGCAATTTCGAGTCCACTCATCAGTTTTAAGAGAAATCATAGATACTCAAGAGTGGTGAATAATACTCCTTCATTTTCATACTAGTTGGATCACAGAAAAGGAAGTTTTAATGAAGTTTTACGAGTAGTCGATTCGGTCGATTATGTATGTATGTATTATTTTCTCACTATTTATGAATCTAGTTGGTCAGGTATATGCCACTACAAGCCCGCATATTGTGCAAGACTCTCTGACACGTTTTTCTTCTTGCGCTAATTCAAAGATAATTGAGTTGTAGTGTAAATATAGAATTAATGGTTCGAAATTTCGACCGGAATACAAAAAGCGCTTTTAAGCAAAATTTCAAAATAGTGGTCAGCCGGTGGAAAAAGAAGCTGGAAGAAGTTTTGGGTTTTCACTGACTTTCGTAAGGAAGTGGACAAATTGGCTAGCAAAGTGAGTCCACTTAGCCTCTTTTGGCGAGATCAAACGAGTGCTTGAAAACTGCAGTGTATCGCTTATGGCTCGGTGCTGCAAGCATTCGATTGCTTCAAAAATGTGGTAAATGTTCGAAGTTTGCAACCGGAAACTGAGATTTGGGGATTAACTACTGCAAATAGGTAAGCACAGCTCCATATTGGACGAGCGGGACTGCTGAGCATCCAAAAAATGAAAGCCTTGCTGCTGGAAGTTCCTTCAGCTTTAACTGCTGAGGAAGACATGTTCTCAGGCAATTCGAAAGATTGAGTACAAAGCATTTTGAATAAAACATCGACCTGGGAATTGTCTAAAATGAAGGAAGTATATGGGAGAGGCCTGATAAGGAGGGTAAACATGCGTGGTTATGCACTTCTGCGACTAGGTGAGTGAACTGATCGCCCAGATGTCGAAGGAGCGATGAGAAAGCTCCAAATAATATGTTCTACTGCACAAGTGACCGTTTGAGCAAATATGGAACCAACTTCTGACGCTCTGATGACCGATCATAAAACAATATTCGCGTGTATAATTCAGTCGAAATTAGCCACTATGTTCAGGTGCAACAGCTAATCCATCAGTAGCAGTGAAACAAGAATTGTCGATTAACGCCTATCCGCAGCACAACTGCATCTTTCCTTTCCTCAGTTTCAGATTGTGTGGCGTACAGCTCACTGTTGGGCCGATTTCCTTCACAAGGTTTGTTTCTTCTCTTCAGAAACGTACCTCAGTTTCCGATGTGCTCTCGCACCCGATTTTTCCGCCGCATAATTTCGAGCAACAGAGTGAATTGGGAGATAAGAGCTGCTTTAAGACAAAAAAACGTTCTCGCAGTGTAGTAACCAAATCTTCTAAGTTATCTATGCAAGTGCACAGACGATGATTACATGGTAAAATTATTGCCCAAGAATACTTCTCTAGAAACGGAGGGGATGAGACGCATATGTAAGCCGATCTGAATATTAGAGTTCTTGGAATTCCAGCTACTTTCACCGTTTTCTGTTTCACGTTCGTCGAAAATATCGAAATAAAACGAAAATCTTAGCAGATCGGTCCGACTACGCGTTGTTTCAGCACTTCATGTGGGAAATATATTGCCTTTTATTTTCAGAATGTTTCCCATCATTTTATGCAAAGTATAATTTTTATTGATTCAGGAAGTGGTCAGATTCAACTTTGGCAATTTCTCTTGGAGCTACTTTCGGATGCGCACAGCAATGCTCATTGTATAGCTTGGGAGGGCGGCAATGGAGAATTCAAACTTCTCGACCCGGATGAGGTAGCCCGGAAATGGGGCGAAAGGAAAAGGTAGTCGTATCTCACTACTCATCTGTTATTGAAGGTAAAAAACTATTTATACAGTTAGTGGTGGAGGAGAGTTGAAGCATTTCCATCTAACTTTGTTTTTTATTTTGTAGACATCAGCTCTTTCCTTTCTATGGTTAGAAAAATTAGATCTTGCATATTTTTAAGGTCTGACAGATGTTATAGCCGAAGCTAGAGTGGTCTTTCATTTTAAGAAAGCCTTCACGCGAAAAATATAGAGGGGAGCTCTGCTTGAGGTCGTTCTTGAAAAATATGAATTGAGGATTTGAATCGCTGCGAGAAAAGAATGAAGTCCTTCTGTGTATCTCTTGACAACACCGATCATGCAGAAAAAAGAAAGAAATTTCTTAGCGATTCTTTTTTTTACATAGACACTCAATAGCAACGAAGTTGAAAAGCTTTCAAAATTCTTTTTGTTGAGATGTTTGCACCGTCTTGTACGATGTTGATTCATTTACATATTATTCGCATTAATTTTGCTCACTTTCAGTAAACCGAACATGAATTATGACAAACTGAGCCGAGCACTACGTTACTACTATGATAAAAACATCATGACAAAGGTGATAATTCTATTTAAGTCTTTGCGTTCCTACATCGTTTGTTATCAAGAAACCTTCTGCTGCACCACGCTTTCTTCTAATTTCGAACTGCTTTGTCGTAGGTTTTTTGTTTAGCGTTGACCTCTTTCATGCCTCTCTACTAGCTTGCATGCAGGACTTCTGATCGGCCAACTGCTCATATCTCATGTACCTTAGATCGTGAAATCTCGATTAAATACGCCTACTAGCCCAATTGACAACGTTGGCTGATCAATTTTGACAGCATAAGCCTCGACTACTGTTGCTTCACCGTTATACAGCATAACCTTGGGAAATGCTATCTTTATCAAAAGGGCCAATGCACCTTTATTTCGTCCAGTACCGTCTTCCAGCTGCTGATTGCGATTAGCATTCCTCATTCCTATTACAAAATTAACCGGTACATCGTAACGCTGCCATATGGTCTTTGCAATCCACGTCTTTCTGATGACGCCATTCTCATGACCATCAATGATGCCCTCAAACTTTTCGCGTCAGTTGTTGTGACGCATGAAAAGCACGAAACTATGATGTGGCGCATGAAACCAATTTAACGTCAGAAGCTTTGGATGATGGTGACGTCGTCAGTTGCGACTTCAATAATCAACAATGCCATGGGAATGTAGTGATCATTAACTGCAGCAGATGGCGCCACAAAATTTCAAAGAGTCGAATCTAACTCGCTGACTTCATGAATTTGCGCTAGCGCACAAGCACCATCTGAAATCATTAGAATACGGTAGGCTGCGATGAAAGATTGCGATGCCGATAAACAGAGTACTTTAATTAATTGGGCTCTAAAATTATGGTAGCTCTTAACAGTAATACAGAAGTACTTTAAGTAATGAAGATGAGATTGGTAGAAATCATGTGGTAAAGCAACTGTATCTAAAAGCCTCAAGAGCCTTAAGAAGTGGATTGAAAATGAGATAGTATAATGGAACGCATCAACCTATTAATATAGCAGAAAAAATAGCTGCCATATCTGAAGCCGCTTGCTTTATAAGCAAAAGATAGCTGAGCAAATAGCATGGAAGAATCCCACACCCAAAATAAAGAGGGGTAAAATAAATTTAGTGGTATGCAGAGAATCTAGCAAAATCTATTCCAGATTCGCAGACAATGGATCAAAATAGCTGCACCTAGTGAAAAGAAATACTCAGAAATCGTTTCCTTCTTCCGTAGTTCGAAAGATGTTATGTGATAGGCATTGTATGCTGTGTAGCGCTTCTTGGTTTAATATTGCCTGTCGTCAATGCACTCAACGTGTTCGACGTCACGCAACTTCAGAATATCGCTGCAAACTGTCGCTTATGAGAAAATAATGCTATGATAGTCCGTCAATACAACAAGGCAGTGGACAAGGAAATTGCTTATGATCTCGAAGACTTTGATAAGATATCCATGCTTTCGCATCATCCGAACAGCGGAAATTGAAATTCGACAGAGCTAACCATCAACGATTTTGGCGATATGCTGCTATTGTCAGTATATGTAAGAGTCAAGATATTATATCATCACTACCTTACATCTAGCTAACGGCGACTTCAAAAAAACTTGCGTTATCAAAACATGATTTCCTGACTACCATCTGATGCAGCTGATCTATCGCATGCCACGCCTAATAGTAAGAGTTGAATGAAGTATGTTGAGATGCAGAGAATAAGAACCACAAAAATGATAAGAACTTTCAAACCAACCATGAAAATATTCGATGCTAGAAGTCCAAATCCCGTAGCTGAAGTGCAAAGCATAAAGCCGTCGAGAAATCATTAGAAAGATCGATTTGCACTGTAGCTAAACAAATGGGCACTTTCTGAGGTCGTTTCGCTCGATTATAAAGAACAATATATATCACAGCTGGCGGTTGTCATCTGCTACAGAGCAGCGACAAAGTTTCGCTGATAAGATCCTCTTGACAAGTTCATGTTACAAGCGTGTATTAACTGAAAATAGATGCTGCGCTAAATTGATTTACTCTTGCCAATGATCATTGTTCAAGTAGTCGAACCTAACAAGAACTGCTTGTATTAATGGGAGTAAATTTGTGATCCCTCGTTTACAATTCCGAGAGCTCAAGATGATTTCTCTTCTCAAAAGCTAACGCTCCAAAATGCTGTTGCGTATTGCCAGTATTACGTTGGTGAGGACACATATGGCCTCAGTGATGTATAAGCCGTGCAGAGCTATTTGAGTGTTAGCCCACTGAAGCGATATTGAGGTGTTGTTTTCAAAAGTGTTACAAGGGTGGGGCAGTGAGAAAGATTTCTTACTACACATTGTCGTTGCGATCCACTGCAAGTAGCTGGATGAATATCGAATCGAACGCGGTAACGGTCTGAAAAGCAAATCGGACCACCCAATGACGTGTGAATATTTGTGTGTGAAATGCAGTTGTATCGGTACAAGCTGTATAAGCTTTATGCTTATGCAAAGCAAATGGGAGCATTGCCACATGATATTGCTGTAAGAGTTATGCCATTGAAATAACAGCGCTACGTCAATGCTTGCACTGGGCGATGAATGTTGGGAGCACGGCTATAGGGGTGAAGTCAATTTATTGCACGAAGTTTTTGTGAGAATAATGACGGAAATAACTGCTGGGCAGTCGCTTTGCCCGAAGCTGACAATATGTCTGACGCGCTTCGTGTTACTTCGTATTGCCTTCAGCGCAACGTTTTCACGCACCATATGGCTATTGCTCCATTTATATACTACAAGAAATGCTTGGTGATTGGTAGATTATACTGAGGGTTCAGTTGCTGTGTTCAGGTTCGTCGTAACGGAATCACTGCGCATTGGCTGCAAAGCAGCAAATGTACGAACAAGGTCTGCATCATATACGGCCGTTCTCGGCAAATGATATATCATTTATTAACGGAAGCGGTTCGTTGAAACTCCTCTCCAATCCTACTTCATTGGCCAAAAGTGTCCTTACAACACTATGTGATCATTATGGTGGCAATTTCGATATGCCCATTGTGCTGGATGCGTCTCATTGTGCAGCCTGTGGAAAATCGAAGGCATGCTAACATTGACTCGGGCTGAATTACTCGAAAATCCAAAATGAGGTACCGAATTTCCAGACAGCTGCAACTTTTTCAATAGCTGTTTGGTAAGCCCACTCCAAAACTTAAGCTTCTCCGTCGAAACAAAGCTCTGTTTCGCAGATCAGTATATTTGTCGGGGCAATCGTGGTATTGGTCACTGCCCGAAATACAATACTATTCTACAGACCACATGATATTGGAACCACGATCCAAGTATATGAGTGCGCAGCCAGAATGCGTATACCTGCGAAGAGGCTCAGTGGTCTATCACATCAACGATGCCCAGATATTCCAAAGGAGGCCTCTGTTACATCGCGCAGCTTTTGCATTACACACTGCTCAAATCGATCCTTTCCTGCAGTCGATTACAACGGCGTCATTTGCAATCGCATAGAGCGCATCCACTTCTTCGGCAGCGAGCAAGATTGCAATGGGTCTTGAAAATGGCTAGAGTCTCGAACAACTGCAGACGATGGCCTTGCTAAAATAAAAGTGTGGGAAATCAGTATGACCGAGCTGCGAGGAGGCTACCGGGATTCGCCTGGCGTCAACTTTCGGCAGGAGAGCGTGTTGGCGGCTTCGAGAAGAGTGCTAGGATTGTCTCCGATGCGCAACTACCACCACTCGCGAAAATCTTTTGGCTTGTGCGGTTTCGATCATAGAAAACGATGAGAAGTGGTTGGTAAGGGCCCGATTTCTGAAGAGGAGAAAATAGGAGGTAGGAGCGAGCTGCAAAATCATGGAAGCGCTACCCGTTGGCACCAAATTGCGTCTTTTTTTTCGGAAATGACAACAACAAAGCCAAACTCGGTGTGCCACTGCATCTGTTTCCGTTGCTGAATATCGCCACCACGACTGTATTACTCATCGGTGCCTGAAGAAGAAATATATCTTATCGGCACTGTCTTACTCTATCGCAGTCAAATGCATGAGCGATCATTTCGTTTCGGATGCCGTAGAGTCTCGCATGACGATGTTTAGTCGATGTAACGTTGTCCTGGAAATCATCTGCCTAATGTGTGTGCAAAAGACTCATAAAATACACTGTTCTATCACCGAGGAATTTGTCGAAGTTGATTTCACACAATGAAGCAGGACGAACCAAGCGCCGTTTCCCCTTTAACCAAGCTGCCTCAGAGAACAAATACAAGTACATTGCCTATCTGCATTCATCCTAACAAATAACGATCCTGAGTGCTGGAGCATTGTTCAGGATCGTTGTTTGTTCGAATACTGTTGTTTGAAGGCCTTCTGCACATTCGCAATGAATCATTTAATTTAATGCAACAGGAATCCTTCGAAGTTTGACTCTTCGGCGATTTCTCCAGCACGTTTTCCCAAGGTTAGCTCAATAAATTTGCCGAAACAGTGGTAGAGGATTGCACATTTTCACCTGATCACTGATGACCAGGAACACAGCTATTTGCATCGTTGGTGGAACCAGCGGCGAACCAAAATCTCTGCCAGGGAGTATGTACAAGAACATTGGCCGGCGGCGCACCGCTAGAATGAGCTTAACCGAACATGAACTTTCTATATCAGCAGTTTTGCAAGAGTACTTCAGGTTGCTAAACGTGGTGTTCAGCGATTTCAAGGGATCGTTACTGCTCCAAGAAGTTGAAAAGTTACCCATGAATTTGGTGAACGCAAATTCGGAATGAGTAAAAAAAGCACAAGCTATGAATGAGTAAACTCTCAAAAGTTGGCATTTGCGTTAACAACTGCTGAAAATCCTCAGTGAGTTCAGAATGACACTATGAATCTGCGCCGTTTGAAACTGCTGATTTTGTGCGTATCAGTTACCTGCTTGGATTTGCTACCGTATCATTTAAAGAACTCACGGTATTTGTTGGATGTCATCGTTTGGCTTAAAGCATTTGGAATTCACGTATCATCTGAATCTTTTGAATAAAAATGTTATCGTTTCCATAAGTTATATCATTAGTCGCTAATACTTTTAATTCTACAACAAAAACTGCACCGATGTGAGGGTTCTTGACAGAGTTCTAGCCACCTCAAATTTAAGAATTTTTTTGAAGAATTTTCTGCAGTGTTCGGTTCACGGCCTTTTCATGATGTTGTTGCATCAGAAGAAATAGTGGCTCCTTCCATAGCGTAAGAGAATTCTTCAGAATTCCAAAGGAGATGATTTGTACCTTGGTAGAAAAATTACTGCGCAGTGTTGACCATTCATCAACGCTGATCTTTGTTTGCTACTGGATGCTTTTGATTATGGCTACTTTGCTTTACTACTCAAAAAGGCAAATAGAATTGTGTTTGTAATCTGCAGCATTAAATCCTGAAAGATAATATTATGCAGTCATCATTTAACGATGAGCAACACGATATTTATTGGCGATTGCCAACAAAATATGTGCCGGTTAAATGGAATATATTTTCAGGTTCATGGCAAACGCTATGCATACAAATTCGATTTTCACGGTCTCGCACAAGCATGTCAAAGTGGCACTACGAGTGAATTATCGCCTGCAGCTGCAGTCGCTGCAGCCGCAACGATCCATCATTGTCCACGGGGTTAAAAATTTTTTATTTTGAAATTCGATGCTTTTCATTCTGCGAAAAAAACGAAAATTTGCGCGACTAAAACGTTTGGCTTTTTGAAGCGCGGTACTACATCGACAAAGTTTTTAACAATGCAGTTTATTCGACTGCGTGCACCAAACTTGCCAAAACAAAGTTGATGAATTGACATCCTACGAACATCTTACTGAAGCTTTCACTGCGTGCACTGATCTTACCACCATAACTCACCCCTATTTCAAGTAATAGTATTGTTGTGACCTCCGACCATCCTTGTTCCACCGACCTCAACTGCAATCTTGGGCTTGTTCATATTCGCTCTTAGAAATTTGCATTTGCGAAAGGAAGCGTAACTGTGAGGATGTATCTGTGGCTGTGAAACAATAAGATTACAGCGGTGGAATATAAGGTATATAATGTGCATTACCTGAAGGCCTTGTGAAGAAGTTATAGGCACTCAAATGTGGAAAATTTGCATGATCTTGCAAAATCAGATTAGAACGGAAGCCAAATTTTGTAGAAAGTTTATGTGAGCGATCGAGTTAACCAATATATGTAGGCGTTAGCTTATACATTTATCGTATGCTGTTAAATTATTAAAACAAAAGTGCACATCACCCCAGTTTCCTTGGCAAGCTTCATCGCATGTTTATTATGGTGCTGCAAGCTGAGGCCGCCAGAGTGGAGTTTATTTGGAAGTGGGTCAACAAACTGTACCACCGATGTGAAACGGAAACTCCCAATTTTTACCATGGGACAGACATGGCAACCTCTACAGCACCAGCTGAACCCCAGTTCCAGTACTTTCACAACGGCTGTCCTGCTCACTCCTCTCTCCTTGGCCGTTTCGTGCTAGCCTCAACATACGCAGCGCTTCGTCTTCTTATAGTTTAGGTCAATAATTCGGTCTAATGGAAAACTGGCAGGACTTTTTTCTGAGAATGATATGAGCAACGTTGAGAGGGAGTTTGATTTCTATGGAAGAAGGAGCAGTGATGGTGGAAAAGTTTTCATAAGAAAGTAAACAGCCTTTCCGTCTTTGATGTTTCTCACCACATTTGCTAACTCAGATGTTTTTGCTTCGCACCAAATTGCGAAATTTATCGAATTGTTGGAAAAGTGCCAATCAAACATGAATTCGTTGCAGGATATCCCCCTCACGAGTTGCTATTGCACCACTATCAGCATTCGGTGCCAAAGCTTCCTTCAAGCGGTGTGCCATACGGTGCGCTGATGCAACCAAGTGCTCACGAAACAGGCTCATCGCATCTTGTTCAAACATACTGCACTAGTGCGGCGTCGAGTGCAACATATCTGTATCCACCTGCAAATGGATATTATACAACAACTTCCAAGCTTCCTAGTCAGACGGCTACCTGATGTGCCCTTCCACGCATCTCCGTATCTACGATTTTTTTTAGGAAGACCGCCGTGTGATCTCCTTTTTTGAGAAATTATCCTCCATATGCTCATTATTCAGTGCAAAAAGGAGGCATAGATAATGGAGACATACTCAATGAGCAAATGACCAACAACAAATAGCGGACGATGCGGGAGGAAGGAGAACTTACTACCTAACGTAACGCATCGTTCGTCATTTTCGTTGAGGAATGTGGTATGCACTACCCCGTTAAGAACTCGCTGCTTTAACCTAAACGCATTGATCTGTACCAAACGATGCACTCTGCCATAAGTGGCGAATGCTTGCAGTTGGGTGCAAATTTTCATATTTCCGTTAACAAATACAGGATTAAAACCTCCATAATCATAACAAATGATTTGCTTGAATTGTGCATATGCTTGTTCACTTGTTCGCTAGAAAAAAATAATCAAGAATTCAACTACCTTTCATATTACCACATAAACGAGCCATTGTCATCGCATCTACAAACATGCTAAAGCGGCCATTTGTACTGGATGCATCTGCATCTACTCTTTCCTGCATAATGGAATGATGGTTATAAGAATTTGCCGTGATGAGCCTCACATCACCACCATCTTTCAATAGTTATTCTTTGTCGGCTTTTTTTTCTCACATTCGCCATTTCGCTAAGGTGAGTTACAAAAATTGGCGAGGCAATATCTTTTTGTGAATACCTATTTTGCATATTTATATTGAATGATTCGCATAATTTTTGTTGCACAAAAAGAACGCATTAGAGCAAAGCACGTTTCAAAGATCTGAAAAGAGTAGCAGAAAAGGTGCAGAATATATTAGCACATTCCAGCTCCCCATTATTGTTCATGCAATCTTTTCCCGAGAAAAATTTCCCACATTATTCAAAATTTTCTATTTACCCTTTTTCATAAGTAAGAGAAATAGGGCGATTTTTTTCTTGGCTGGGTGGAATAGCGTGCAACACCCCTTTAGTACCTATGTTCACCTATTACGTCTCAAGCTGATCATGCTTTTTCATCCAATACCTGAAAGAGAAAATTTCGACACCATACTTTCCAGTTTCAAAGCTAGACTAAAAGATTTCGATGCGATGCTTTTTCACATCATACGCAGATGGGTACTCGCATAGTCATTCCACAAAATGTGTTCCATAAACTCAGACATCAGCACAAAAATGCTAACCAGAAATAAAAAACAATTGACTATGTGGCTTAAAGTGCAGCTTGCACATGAAGCGCGCAGCACGCCATGTTGATTTATGTTTGCCGGGTCTATCCACCAATATAATTCGAGGCGTCTGGAAATCGTTCAAAGTCCCTATTTCCTGTGCCTTGAAGACTAACACTATTCCGATCCTCTTCCCTTCCGTCATATTCTGAAAAGAAAAGCAACCTGCCGGAGCATTCTTCTCACTTGTTCCAGTTCTTCATTCCGAATGCTGCATGAAGAGAATCAACCGATGTTCGAAAATAAGCTTCGCGTATCTTTAGGATTACTCAAAAGCGCATGATGCGCATATATTTTTGCAGTACGAAGAACAGGGAGCAGCTACAATCGATCGTTGCATATTTCGCTTCCCTCAGAGGATCCAGTCAGCTGGACAACATTTCCCACGAATAATAAGCCAACATTGTCACAGCGTTTTGCAGCGACTACTGGGTGCGTGAAGATTTAAAAGGAGCTGAAAACTCTTGAATGGGATCGGTGAAGCATTACAAAATAGCAATGCACAGTTATTTTTATACCTGCTTCTTCGTCATTCCCTTGACAAAACTCCCGTTCATCGATGACTGTAGTTGTTGCAGATCAATAATTTGTAGGTGAAGAAATAAATAGTTAAAACTGTGGGTGCTGGAGATAACTTTCAAATTACAAGCAAATCCGGCATATTTACTGTTCAAGTTATTATTGCTAGGAAAAAACGGCTGCACCCTAAATATAAAAAAGAAACAATCTCGTACTGAGAAACTTCCAGAGAAAATCTGGGAACAATCACTCCTGTTCAAACAACTCCGATCACTTCGTGAACGAGTGCGACATTTTGCGACGAATCGCTTCTTTTCTTCGAAGCACTCGCAAATAGCTGTTGTAGCATATCTGCACTGTTCAACTGTTTGCACCTACATGACAAAATCACCTTATCACATCATTTTTCGCCGCTGTTCATAAATAAAGCGACTCGGTAATGCATAAACGCAAAAAGCGTAAATAGTGCATAACAGTGCTGTACAAGATCTAATCAAATGTATAGAAAAACCTCCACCTCCTAATGCAAGATCTAAGGAATATAAATTTTTAAACTTCACGAAATGATAGCTTCTATGTTCGGCAGCGAAGGTTTAGCTGGATGCTTAAAAAAACAAGTCTAAAGAATTCACATTCAAAGTGCTAATGCGTTGCTTCAAAGATGTACCACAATAACCTCATCGAAACGAAGTTCGCTCATAGAAGAGCAGCATCGTACTACCAACGTTGGTCACGATCGGTATCAAACGAATCCCAATGATCACTCCTCCTCTCAAACTGTGATGCCAATGCTTTTCAAACAGTGTATGCGATTAACCTACAAGGTCCTCATTCATCACGATAATTAATAAACGAATCTGTGGCAGATGTCCTGGCCAGGAGAACAAAAATACAACACAGTTTTCGTCGAATTTCTTGAAACACTGGAAGCAAAAAAACTTCCGACTAGCGTCGAATTCTTAAGGACACCACCATAATAAAACTGAGAGCTCAACTGCTGAACACGCCTGACCGAGCTATTATAATTTGTTTATATCGTTGAATCCAGTGAGAAGATCACAACTCAAGGGAACTGTGAAAATCCACCTCATCGCTTCAAAACTTTCGTTTGCTTACGAAACAAGCGCACAAATTATGAATTTGTATGAACTGAATCGCTCGAAAGCCCTGAATGGAATGACTGCTATGTCCCTAAAGCTAATGAAAAAGATAACACAAAATCTGTGGAGCAGCCCATGATCCATAGTCTCTGCTCGAACAAAGCGATTCATGCTCCCGAGTTGCCGTCGCCTCAAACATCACAGCGCAGTTCATTCTTCCCTTGTACAAGGCCGAAATGTTTACTGAATACATTTCTGTTTAGCGAATCATATGCAATAATCCAGCATGCTCAGAGGTGGAGCCAACGTTGACAAACGCCTTTCGAAAGATCGACGAAACCAAACGATTGCGGAATCGCTAAACCAGAATAAGGTGTCTTGAAGATATGGGAATATTTATATCGCACATTGAGATTTGAAAAATGGTTGCAAGTATTCATCAAAATATTTCATCGATGGGTAATAGGGGGTATAAAGATGTAAAATGTAAACTAATTTTGGAACGATGAAGAAGAGAATCGAGTTTTAGTGGTGAGTGATTGTGGTATGGGCTGTATTTTATTATTTCATTCGTTTCAGCCTTTTCTCAAAAAGAATGAGGTTAATGGCAAATTCGAAGATAATGAAGTATCGGAAAAAGTATAAAAGTTCCATTCAGACGAATCCCAATCCCGACAAATTTTGTTATTATGCATGTTTTCCATTGACAGAGCGTCGACTCGTCTGTAGAATGAATGTAATAGGGAAAGTTCGTCCTCAACAGGCAATAAAAGTATATCGCCTTTGGTAGATTCTGCTGCTTTATTTTCATACAGTAGGCAGAGGACTAGGATTGTCGTTTGGGAGAAGGAGCAGAAAATAATAATTATATGCAAAGAATATAGTGTCTCATGGAGATAAAGTTACACTTTCGGCCTTCTTAGCAAGTTATGAGCTAAATGTGCCTACAACCGAACAAAGAGTTTCGCAGACATTTTCATGCGTGGTAACGAAAGTACTTCCTAAAACCAACTTATGGATTCGGAATGGAGTGGGATAGGGCATCTGTTGTCTTGCTTCAGCTGTGGCTCATAGCCCGTACTTCCTGCAGAACAATTCAGAACAGCCAGCACTGAGATCTGCTGCAACCCATTCATCAATGTCTCGTCTTCACCTTTCCTGTCCGACTTGGTCAAAGTTTTTGCGGCTTTGCTGTCGAACTTTGCATCTTGCAGCAGATCAGCGTCAAAGCTCTATTCACTTATTTCCATGGTTCTTGTTTTTTTTTTTCACTCCGAATTGACGAATTTTTGCAGCACTGGAACCACAGAAATGAACATGCTGCTTCACACAAAATAGACATATGAAATCCGTAGACCCTTATGTGTAGCGAAACGTCGATATATCGAACATTTTTATGATAAATCGATGACTATCACGGCCATACTATAAACAGACAGACCACTGCACTCAAATCGCTTCTTCCTGCAATAGTACCGAAATCAAACTTCACGTTTTGCAACAGCCACTCCATCCTATCACGCCATCATCGAATATCTACCGCCGAATAGCATGTCTTTAAGTGAGCTCTAATTCACATCACAACTTCAAGCAATTTTGCCGATTTTTGTGAAAAGCCTTTGTCGCATATCATGCTGACGTTGTGTTCACATACATATCCGTGTGTACTATGAGTTTGTTTGCTGATGCTAAGGTGACAGGTCACGAATCCGGAAAGAACGGTGCAAAATTCGATCGGAACATCTAAATGGTAATTGCAACAACTTCTATGTTGATCCACCAGCTGCAAAAAAATGTTGTAGGTACTTAAGGATGAGTAAACTTTGCTTTCAACCATTTTTTTGGAGTTAGCAGAGCTTTGGCGGAAATGACTGGCTCAGAAAATGAATTTCTGCATAAATGTTATATGAGCGATTCACTTAGCTGGAGTTTGATCGTACATGTCTTGTTATGTGGGGACCATTTTCAAAAGCATCAGCTCCGATGAGGCGAATTGCAAGATCGCATAACAAGGCCATATTTCTGGCATTTTTCTTTGTATTTCTTCAAATGGGCGCTTGAAGTCTTCTTCATGGCATTGAATATGCGTAAATGAAAATTCCTCTCATGGCATTCAAAAGTTTCTTGCATTAGCAGAAATGAAATTCTTTTGAGTATTCCATCTTAAAATCACTTTAGCAAGCCAAAGTAACACCTCTCTGTCAAGGGAGAAGCTCTTCTGAATGTCGAAGTATTTCTGTCATAGTTAGTTACTGTATTGACCACCGAGATCTCTCTCTCGCCAATGATCAATATAATCTGAAGGTTGAAATTTCAACTGGACTAATGCTTCCTTGTTCAATGTTACTCCCATTTGAGCCATCGATTTGCACCACTTCGCGCCACGCGAATGTTTGTTCCCCTTCGCTTCTTTCCATCGCTCTTCAGTCCAGATCTCAAACTTTGGTAATTGGACCTCTTGCAGTTCATTAGCGGCGCACATACCGGAACACACGCATAACGCATTATACAAAACGCAACATTAGTAACACGTAAAAGGTAGAAAGAGCGCAGTGACGATCATGAGAATCCTTTCGCGATGCTCAGATACAGTTGACAACGCATTAAAAAGGAGGTGATTCGATTGCTTTCAACGTATCGACCAAGAAAATTTCGTAAACTCAATCATTAGCGTTAGTTTGCTCTGCTAAACGCATATGTGCTTTCGGGACGACATTCGCCTAAATGTTCAAATCTTTGCCTCTTGTGGCAACTCCAAGAGAATCATTGACAGTCAGCTCTTCGGAGTTAAATAAAGTTATCGAAGAAGAAACCTTTTTTCGCAGCAATCAAATTACACTCGAAATAGTTTACAAACTCGGAAATGAAATTGTGCGACATTGTAACTACAAAATAATAATAAAAGCCGAATATGACGAAATTGTTCCGTATCAGACGATATGATAACAAATTACACGTTGCACACGAAACCACGAATACAGAGTTCTTATTTAGCACTACAGTCCTAAGCAACTCGTCAGCAGCTTTTTTTTTCGTATAATTTGAATAAAATTCACCAAAAATAGAGAGAAATTTAACAGCGCCTCGTCCACCTTTTCAAGGCAACACAACATGGCTATGGTCGACGTATTAATAAATGAAAGATTCCTCCGAAATTCGGCTGTCGCGATAATATTCGCGAAAGTTTCATCAGAAGCATTCACATAGACTAACTTCATACGAATCACCTCTGACACAATCCTATTTGAGATAACCTTCAACATAAAATGAATTGACTCATCATTTAAGCTTCGTATTCGTCAACGAAAAATAATCGCTTATATCTCATCACAATGGGAACAGCTTGGAAAGGCAGCCAGAGAAGGGACAAAAATTGCTCGATGGGAATCACCCACAATTTTATGTACACAGTATTTCTGGCATTAAGAAACGGCCCGAATAATTGCAACAAGAAATAATTAGCGAAGATACGGTGCAAGATATGACGACAATGAATGTGGCAATGCAAAAGCGTAAAAGCAACAACTGATCGGAAGTGAAATGGTCAAACGCGCTGCTCAAATGGATTCACTTGGGCAAATGGAAGCATTGTTTCGATAGGAATCTGCTATCGGGTATATAACGTCTCATGAACGGTGCCTCCTTCTATTTTTTTGTGAGCATGGTATGCATTCATCAACGCATAACGCCGTATTTCCGGCACCTTTCTTTGTGTGAACGCCATTTTTTGTTGTGTTTTTGCACTTCGTTTTTTGCTAGCCTGTAGCCTTCGATGCCATTCAATGCCAATGCAACATTCTTTCGCACTAAAAACATCACTCGTATATTGGACATTCAACTTCAAAATTCCTACAACTTCTCGAATTCGCGAGTAATCATGACAGTTGCTATACTTTGAAAAGTTTCCATTCACTTTCCAGCTCGAAATACCTGTCACATGCTAGGTGATAAGAATCATTGCTGAACGAAAAACGTTTGTTGATAGAAAATCGGGAAGTTCGAATCATGTAGGTTGCTCTCGATGCAGCATTCGATCAAATATAGCATTGGCCTGCTTTTTCAGTTTAAAACAGCTGTGAAATACAATAATAATAATGCTTGCGTGGCTCGCAGAACGGTGTCTGAGAGGGCATATGATGATGCTGAACTGTACTACTTCCAACCCGTTCGTCAAACGAAGACCCCTTGTGGAATGGAGCGAACGCATGCTCCAGTTTTCCCGAAGTTAACTGTGCCCGTCTCAGGCCTCATTGCTTACGCTGCCATCTCTTGCTTCAGTCACCTCATTGCCTTATTCATAAGGAACACAAAGACGTCGGTGCGGCAGAAAGGAATTTGGTGAAAGAAGAAATGCTCCTACTCAATTATAGCAGCACTCAAAAAGCGTAGAATAATACAGTACATTTGTATGATCTTCATGTCAAAATGCGCGCAATGTTCAACATGCCGAGTCCCAAACAGAACGCAAGTCGAAGAACGTCTCTCGTTTCGAAAAAAAAAAAAAAAAGAAGAGGCATCTCTCGCCCTCGGAAGCATTTTTTGGAGATGTTGATTCCAGATTTGGCAGCGCTGAACAGAAATTTGTTTGATACATCATTCAGTGCACAGATTTTGGACGCCATCTGCATGCCTTGTTCTCGACGTTGTCTTCGCGAAAAAAAAAATGCAAGCATTCTTCCAAGACAGTGTCGGAGAAGCGTTTTAGAATCCTACAGCAGTTGGCTTACGGCTGCTGGGAAATTGAGAGATTTTGCAAAATCCGATGCAAGTGAACCACTTCTGAACTTTTCGGTGTCATGGGGGTATCAGAATGGAGGTACGGTGACACAGTTTGAGGATTGCATTTAATGAGGGGACGACAACACTAGCATAAGTTTCACGAACATGATCCAAGCGCTCATGCTGTAACGCGTGCAATATACAAGTAGCAATCTTGAATGTTTTGGCTTGGATTTCCGAACTGTATAGTTGCCGGTTAAGAGTGAGACAAGCTTCTACACGTGAGTCCCGGATAACATCATTTGAAGTCGGCAAAAGCTTACAGTGTAATCGAAATGAACACTCATAGTGGAAATTGTTGGTAAACGACATTTGCTATGAGAAATGTTCAGTTGCGACTTTTTCATCGATCAAAAACAAAGATCTATTTGCAACCTGTCAAAACCATTTTCCAGTTCCCGTATACTCAGGGGATAGGATCTTTCACAACCACTTCATGCCTTTATAACGCGAGACTAGTAGATCTGTGATTTTTCAAAATGGAACTAATTACGCTGGTTTCCTAGAAAACAGATACTGCGAGATAAGTGAACGCATCGATGTCCGAATACCACGTTATAGGTGTCTAGGGCATTCGCGTGAGTTGGTTCCAGAAACTACTTCCACGTCACCCGACCGTGCGGTAAGGCCAAGCCTCAAGTTTCTATGGAAATGAGGGTACCTTGGTCCGGTTCTGGAAGGAGGTCTCAGGTTTTGCCGCCATCTCTTGCCGCCAGCTCGACGTTAACGCGTATGGCATTTAGGGGCCACAGCTCAACCTTTGCCCAGTTAGATGCATAAACCAGCTGCATAGTAGTAGTGATTCCATTATACCAAAGTGTATTGTACTTTTTGTGCTGTGCTTGTGCTTATATAAAGCACAGTACAGTATTCTACGAAGTGAAAATTCGAAGCAAGATATAAGTGCAGCACAGCCTGATTTTCGGAAGGCGGTGGAAGAAAACAACTTACCGATTTTTCGGACAAAAGTACGAGTACGTTGTATCATTTTTTTCACTACACTTATATTTAAAATGTCCTTCATCCGAAAAAATCTCGTGAAAGTTTTAGCGCGCTTCTGAAGTTTCAAATTTGAGCGTTTGGCCCCGAACTGACACTGTCGTTTGCTGTATGAGACAAACTGTTCATTTGGAAGCATGGCGCTGTATTTTCTATCATAGATGTCCAATGAGATCAATAACAGTGAGTAAATGTCTTGCGTTTCAGACTCGATTTTCTCGCATCTCAGATTATTTTTAAAGGGGCAGTTCTCTTTCTGATCTTGTAAACTTTTGTGGCTTCATCCTATGTGGGAGATTAAGGGAGGAGGGGAGGGGGGGGGGGGG
>JAARMF010000520.1:7069-25924 GCA_022844705.1 Toxascaris leonina | reverse complement strand
TTTGAAAACGATCGGTTCAACTTCAGTAGACATGTTGCATGCATTAACAACACTTCACGATCGAAATCGCAGTTGACACAAGAAGCCATAATTTGAAGCATTTGATTCTTTATTATACACGTGCCTACTGAAACTTTCAAAAAGTTATTCCTTGACTTCAGCGAGAACTGACCATTCGTTGTGACGGCCAAAAACGCGCGGTATCTCCAAGTTTTTACGAAAAGGGGCAAAATTTACGCAAAATACGACTATATGTACATTCTTCCAGGCAAAAAAAATACAGCTCTGAACAAGACTTCGAAAGTTTCAAGAACATTTTTATAATGATCTCAAAAGTGAGAGGGGGGAGGAGGAGGAATGAGATATGTTTCCTCCATATAAATTATCACTACGGTGATTTTCGAACGCAGCTGATGCGATCTTACTTCCTCGTTCCGACCATGACATTTTACAGCGCGTTATCACGACAGCTTCCTCAACGATTTCAAAACGTGCTGCGGTGCACCTCACATATGAGTGGCACGTGAAGTATGGAAGGAAAAACTTTGTGATGTGGTCAGTGCTAATTTAAGGGATTTCCAGAAGTGATCACCACCAAAGAAGGCTGTTGACGAGTGACCGGCAATGCATGGGTTATCTGCGGTATGACAGCTGCCTGGCAGCAACATTCCGGCAAGCAAACAACTCACTGATAAACAAGCAGCTCGACGCGTTCACTTGTCTTAAACGAAGCCCGCAAGTTATGTGCAGCAATTAAGGTAAATGTTCAACGGAATACCCATCTAAATGCCCACATGAAATATCACGTTCGTGTTCACGTGTGCGCACATAAAAATTTGACTGCTGGCAATAGACATCAAGCAACCGCTGCAAGTCATCGCAATCCGCATGTCCACGCATTCGGTGCACCGTTTCGGAGGCCAACAGCAGCCACGATCTTCGTTCGTTCACGGCGTACGTGGTAAGCGAGCGTGTTGTGTATGCGTGTGCGTCGTCGCGGGCGGGGCAGTGTCTCTATGATGCCGAACGGGTGGGCCGGCGGTCTTTGATCAGTGTTTGCCTTCACGAATGACGGAGACGGCCGCTGCGGTGGCGGCTTACGCAGCGATTGCTAGCAGTGTGGCGGCGATTATGCGAAGTGCATCACCACACACCTACAGCATTGAGTCGATCCTGAAGCCTGGTGAGTCGGGTTCACCGACACTTGATGAGTCTACCAACATTATCGAAGGGGAGTCCACGTCACTAACCGCAGGAGAACCCACAATATGGTCAGTGGTATTTTTGTTTCCATGAACACATGGTTGATGCAGCTTCGTGAATGCTGTTTGATGTGAACATATGGCTGATTACTGTTTGCTGTTATCGCGGCGTTGATCTCATTTGCTGTTGAACGGACCACTTTATCCTGTTTCGCCATAACTGCAAGGTACCCGTCGATAGGAGCTATTCGGCTACACCGATCATTGGCATAAAGGTGTGAGAGAAAGAAAGTCCAACTGTCGCCTCCTTCCTTGGCTGACCCAGGAACCTTTCGGATTGCGCCGTGTCCACCGAGAAATATTTTCTTTACAGACGGCACAAAAAATTCTTCGTATTCCCTTCTGTTTCTCAGTAGATTTCTCTTATTCCTTTTGCCGTGCTTAAGAACGGAAATAAAAGTGAGCTGCAGGAGCAGAGGTCTCGGACCGAGAAATATTATGCTTTCCGCGCTGTTCCTTTCATCAGTGTGTCTTGATTTCTGCTCATTTCTGTGCTTTTGCATCCATCATACGAGTCTGCGTAGTGCTGTTGCTGGCGGAAGCATAAAATCGCAGACGCATCGAAATTTTATTGACAAGCACTGCGTTACTGCTACACTAGCGTCAACTCCGCGACGGGCTTTGATTTTTATTTTTATTTTCGCGAAGGGGGGGGGGGGTGGAGAGGGGGTGGACAGGAGCGCTGTTGGCTGTTCTTTATAAAAGGCGGTCAGCTTCTTAATTCTACTGTAGGTGACACGAAGGTGTGATACCAATACTCGAAACGAATAACGAAGTTGCCATATTTCCCTCGCTTCAAAGCGATGCAAATTGATGGTTTTGCTGCAAGCTTTTATGAGCACTGCAGCCGTAGTTGTTTTCACCTTGTCGACAGCAGCGAAATGAGTTGATTTCCACGAGAGGTAAGTGCTGCAATATGCCACGCAACTTCTAAAGCTCTTCGCGCTTATCGCCTTATTTGGAGATATTGCATGCGTGACGAGTTTGCTTTGAGTTCATCGTTGCAGCCGTTTATGTGATCGTGTACTTTGATCTGTTGGGAACTGCAAGCTGTCGTCATTGAGAGCAACTAAGCTGGCTGCTTAGCTGAGCGATAGCATGTCTCTCGACGCATCATTAGCCTTCTGTGCGCTTCTTGTGACTCTTTTGCTTTTTGCTTGTTCCTTTCCCCACTCTTCGTATGTCTGTGAGCCTCTTAAATTAGAATATAATTTTGCGCCTTCCGATGATCAAAAAACATTTTGCCTTCATTTCCTTGGTGCTGGGTAGGCGTTTGTAGTGAAGGGGCTCAAGTGCTGATGGAAACGTTTGGAAAGCGTACTTTTGAACGGGATTAACAGTGATGGATGTTCTTTGGCGGGAGCACGTGCTTTTAGCTACATTGTTGAGTTCTTACTTCCGCTGAGAATGCTGATCTTTGACGAGTTATGGTTATACTGTACAAGTCCACAGTACTTGTATTAGCTGTTGTATGGATCATCTTTGCTCTAAGCATTCCATTATGCAAATTGCAACATCGTACGAGTTGTGATTTGAGCTTATTTTAAAATCTTTCAAATAAAGGTCTTTCGCAGCCGATTAAAAGACCAACTTGGTTAAGAGTGAATGGGAGTTCACTTTGTGCTAGGGAGATGACGATTGCTTTTGCATAATCATTTTGCTGTGTGTTCGCTTTTTGCTCGAGTCTTTCGAATATAACTTGCTCAACCGGATCGTTGTCTCAATGAATAAAAGCGGACAATTCGTGTTGTTCATCGCTTGTGGCGTGGCGATGTTTTTATAATGAATCCACAAAGAGCAGTGAATCCACAACGAATTGCTAGTGAGCAGGGAATGACAAATAGATAAAGTAATGCGTAATTTCTGTGGATGTGCTGTTGGAGGGGATGATAAAGTAGGACGTAAACAAAGTGACTTCACAAAAGTACGTAGAGTTAGCTGTGGTAGGAATAGATGGCAACGAACGACAACTTATAGCCTATATCAAATGCCAGTCGTTAAAATTCACTCGTCGTACAGGCGGTGGGTGGTTACTTGGTCGTGTTTTACGCGCAGCGAGCGATTATGTTTCCGTGTTCGTGTGGTGCTCACTGCGCAACGTTGTTTTGTTTGGTGCGCCGGTCGCCCCTTCAGCGACGACGAGGTGTTCCGCACCGATCAACAACTTCCGCATTACGACGTCGCGTATCATCAAAGCTGCAGCAGTATTGTGCATTGCGGCGCGTGCACGCACACATAAACCAAGACGTCGAGCGGATATTTGTTCATTTTTCGAAGAGCACGCGCGAATGGCATCGCCAAGTGTGCAGCACGCAGAGTGCGCTTGCCAACAACAATATTTCCCGAAGTGCGCATTGCAAACACACGTAAGCAAGCACCACACGACTTTGTTGAGTTGCCCCAGTCGAGAACCTGCTAAGGAGGCCGTTGATCAGTGAGCCCATCACCACCTACTCGTGCACTTTTGCAGCTCGGTGTGTCACGATGAGGCGAGTGGGCGTCACTACGGCGTTGTGGCATGCTTCGGATGCAAAGGATTCTTTCGTAGAACGGTCTCTTTTTTCGTTCCGTTTTCATTTTCGTGTATTTCCAATGTCAAGCATGTTGTAATATCTCATTTTCCAGAACCCGTTTTTAGCCAGAAATAGCACTAACATTTTTGCAGATTGCTCATACGCTTAGTCAACAGTCTGCGGCAACAAAAAAGAGTGCGATGACTGTGCACAAAAAACGGAAGCACTGAAATTTCTTCGCGTGAGGAAATGTTTGGCATGCTGAGTGTTGGTGAGTGGTTGGGCAAATAGTTTCTTGATAACAACTTTCAAACGTCACGCTATCCTTCTTGCATAATATCGGCCTTATGCCTAGGCGGCATCTGTAAATTATCAATTTGCTCTTTTGCTGCAGGTGCGCGCAGGCAAGAACTATGTTTGTCGTTACGAGCAGAAGTGCAGAATCGACAAAGGTGGGTTTGTATTGTGGTGACACCTGTTTTTGCTATGCTGTTTTGCTTCGTCGGAGTTGAAGAACATAGACATCCATAACGGACGGAGTGAAAAAGTACACGTGGGAGAGACATTGTGCGGGGATGTAAAGTGGACTCTTTTGAAAGTCTGTAACGAAGTTGCTCATTGGCTCATTTTGGAGGCATGGCGTGAACTTTCGGACCAGCTTCTTTAAATCAGAAGAGGTATGAAAGGATCACAGATGTATGAAGCGCATCAAACGTACTTAAGAAAACAGTATTTTTGTTCTTTCAGCGGGACGTAATGTTTGTCGCTCGTGTCGATTTCAGAAATGCCTACAAGTTGGAATGGAACCTGACGGTGAGTAAATATGCATCACGCGATCACGGAAGTGCTTGCGGGAACTTTACTACTAACCTAGCTTGCCCTATGCACTTTTGCTTATTTCGCCGCACGCGCGTCACTGCACTGGTAAGTGGCGGCCTTTTACGAACTTTGGCATGCCGCCGAGTCGTACTTTGCACTGGCATCATCGTCGGCAGCCGGCTGCACAGTGCACTGACGCTGTTGGCAGTCGAACGGACGCAGCCGACTAACGGTGATCTTTGCCCTAGCAGTGCTGCGATGCTGTTGCCGACGAAGACAGCGGAGCAAACGCGCGGCCTGCGAGAATCAGGAACGCCGTTTGGGGGCGCATGTGTGCCAGTTGCTCTTTGCATCTCTTCGGCTTGTGCTCCTAGATTGACGAGTGCACTTTTGATAACGCTGTGGCCTTTACGTTGGTGTGTTCTTGCTTGCGGATGCGTACTCAGTTCGCCCTTTGCTTCATTTGCAGTCTTTTTACGCATACACCGTCGAAATTCGCAAAGCTGCTCCGCTATACAGCTTTCACTGCAGATTATGAATATAACACGACAAGACTTTAGTAAGCTGACTTCTCCATCGCTCCCTCTTTCCTGACGTCATCGTCAACAACGTAAAATTTTCCTTCGCGCGTGTGATGAGAATTATGTGTGAATAATAGCACAGCACTATCATTAATATCGTATTGTAAGTTGTGTGATTTCAACTGTAATTAAAAGATGCGATCAAACTGCCGCTGTTCCGCATGCAAACTAACGTTGCGTCATTTCATACGCTCGCATTTGCAAGTGCGGAGTGTGTCAGTAAGAAGATAAGTGAAAGAGAGAGAGTCGAGAGCGATGCTAATCGTTTGTTTCACATCGGAAGTGTAATAGTGGTGCCGAACACCAACGCGGAAACGAGTGTTCACATTGGGTGACAACAGAAACGACTAACGTCACACGATTTGATAAGCTGCATTGTTGGGCGCAGTGAGAGTAATCTTACTGCGTTTCGTACGCCTGGGAGGAAATGGTGGTGCTAAAATTATTGGACAAGTGAAAAAGCTATTGGTACATCTTTCATATGTGATTGAGATGGCAGATAACAATACAGTCACAGAAGCCATTTTTTCTGTTCTGCGTACGCAAGAATATGAGTCAGATGCAGTGTGTGAGTATAGTAATAATTTTGACACTCGAATGATTACTGTTTCCGCTGACTGCTTCAGGACACTTTCTGAAACAGTCAGTGGCATATGGTCGAAGTGAGCAGATTTCGCTTAGTCATCTGCTTTTGCTGTTCGGACCACAGGAAATAAACGGCAATCTGAATACAAAACCGTCTTTTCATATGCGTGTTTTAGGCCTAAATGGGCACCATGGTACTAAGCTTGCAAATTTGCAGCAATACGTCCGGATCGTGACAAAACAGGTCGCCAGAAAAATCCTCGTCGCAGTGGCGGATATGAAAATGGCGTTGTCAAGAAGATGTCTGTGGTTTCAATGCTGGGCGATTTGCCGTGCGTAGCACCCTCGGATAAAGACAGTGAACTGAGTGACGACACACACTCAAACCCATCGTCACGCGCCGAAAGCGCCCCAGCTGAAATGAGTTCTTCAGCATCGTCGGGCGACGATTCCGTGCTGCCGACACTATGCGAAGTTGAGCACATATGTAACCAGCTGAGGGATGCACATCCGTTTGAGCAGAGAACAGTAGTTGCACTCGTCGACGCCGTTCTTCGGCCTTCGCTGATCGCCTCTCGTTGTGCTGTAAGCCGTTTTGCAACTGATCTTCAACACTTAATCACTTCGGTGAACTCATTTAGCACTTGTTGCTGCCTCACTTTTTCACCGGCGAGTGCCTCTAGATCTGATCTTTTTTGACACAGTAGCGAACACATCGTATTATCGACCCCCAAAGCCTCGAAATTCCTTCAAGCAAACATTCGGTCAAAAACACGAGCGCTATTGCGGAAAAGTTGAACTATGCTGCGTTCTAGCAGGGTAGGATAGGTTGCTGCGTTTTCACGTACGCCTTATTACGTAAAGGTACGTACATACACGTGTGCATACATGCATATTTATAATTGAACACATGTGTGAAATATATATGTATGACACTCAGTTTATAAGCACATGTGTGTGTATAAATATGGCCGCAGTTGCAGTTTGCATGGCAAAAGTACGAGGACTGGTAAGTATGTGATCGTAGAACAGTGGCGAGATAATTTTCAAGTTGCAGGAGATGGAAGTCGCACGTATATGTTTTTGAGTGCATTGTCGATCCAACTCCATGGAAGGGGCATTGAGGGCTTTAATGTGTGCCTATCTTTGGAATAATGGAGTAGCGTCGAAGAAAAGCAAAGATCGCTAATAAACGCGACGATATTTTTGCAGAATGAAGGATGCGATGCATTTCATCTGTTTAGATATATTAGTTTGGTTTCTGGCTAACCAGCACATCTTTTTTTTTTCAACACGCCGCCATTGAAATTGAGCGGTTCCGCCAAGCTGCCAACTTTTCAGTTTTTTCTTGGAGTTTAACACTGACCTTCGAAAATTACTGTATACATCTTTGGTGACCAATATTCAGTGGTGATTATTTTGTCGCTGCCGACTTAGCGTCTATCATTTAAGAAGGCGTCGTAATTCAGAAACTACTCAGTGTGCAGTGTGGAGAAAAAAAAGGCGCGCAAAGTTGGAATCTGTGCGTTCACTGCGAGTTTTATCATGCCTTCGTCTGTACTTGATAAATCAGCACTTTAATGTGCATCTTCCACTTTAGTTCGTATCAGCGATTTACGGAAGGGAGGAGTTTCAGGCTTTAAAACTTTTACGTGGAGAACCATGTGCGCAGCAGTAAGAAACGATAGTCATCGACAAACTTCATTTTTTTCTGATCATTTCACTTTCTTTAACTTGGTATTATCCTGTAGCCTATATGAAAATATTTCTGCTAGTCTTGCTTACCAAAAAATCAACAAAACTAGTTGGAGGCCACACTCCCTGACGACCCTTCTATGTACTTCACATGTCCTTTGCTGTCTGATTCAGCAAGGATGCGTAGTGTTATCAAAAGCTGATGGAGAAAGGTGATTTATTAGTTACATTCTGGAAAGATGAGATGTCAAGGTGCCATGATATTGCAAATTGATTTGTTTTAGTTGTGTGCGAATAGATGCTGGTTTTTGTGAGTTGACTTGGTCTTCATCCTTTCTGGCCACGTGATGAATTGGCTACTTTCAGATCCACTGCCTGCACTATGTTGTGAATTTTTGACTGTTTAGTTGGCTCCAGTCTTCCATCCTTGTAAATATAATTTCTGCTCAGGACCATGAGTCAGGTTGCACGTATTGTTCTCTTAGGAGCGAAATTTCTTGTCCTCGCTGTTTATGACAGTTGCTTGCGGGATCTGTTTGCTTCCTTAGATTTCTACAATCTATATATGCGTGGAATTATTTGACTTCCAACGAAACGGACTTCATTTAAAACCCGAGTTTTAAGAAGCATAAAGTGATATGCTTCATGTGTCTTCGTTTAAATTCAAAAAGCTGCTGTGGTAACATATTTTATAATTTCAGTTTTCCTTGAATTATAGTGATTTTCATCGTTGAGGACTTCTGAGCGAGTGTCTGAGGTGATGCAGAGAATCTATCCTTGAGAATGTCACTGAAATCAGTGCAGGTAGTGCGCAAGGTAAATAACAGTGCAGGCAATTGGCCATCAACGGTCTATTATATTGTTCGCATGTAACAAATTCCAGTGGAGTGCATTGCGTGATGTTAGCACTCGTGACCCTCGAATTTTATCGGGCCTTCAGTTGATTTTCGGCTGCCTTAAATCGTGGAGAGTGATTAGAATGAGGGGGTTCGTCAGTACGATTCGCTGTGCTGTTCACTTACAAGGGGTAGTACAAACCGCACTGAGACATTGTGCTGCAGTGTTCTTGTTCACGAAATCTACGCCTTGAGGAACTGGTAGCAGGAAATACTTTAGCGCCAGAATGTGAGCTGCATGAGTTGCTTCGTTTTGGTGTCATATGCTTTAAGAACGTTATTCTATCAGATCCGTCTTGATTGTTCGTCGCTTGATATTCGACTAGGCGCACTTTCGACTATCATCGGGAAAAACAAATAGTACCCTTTATGGTCTGGCTATTATTTGCCATCACTTTCCGTATCATGCCGATTTTACAGGGGGCAAGTGAGATAATCTTATCTTCCGAGCCCAAGGGAGCAGAAATCTCAAATTCCTACCTGCCAAAAACCAAGGTCCCGGTCGAAATTTCGATTGTCGGGATCCCGGTCAATTAGAATCGAAGGTTTTGAGAAGTGCAGCGCTCTCGAATTTCGGTGTCCTGCAAATGAAACTTTTTCGGGGTCGCGTATGCAGGCAAAGGTTGCTGCTCGGCAAGCTGAATATACTCGATCTCGAGCAGTTCATATAACTCGCTGAACAAATTTCTCAGTCTTTTAACCGTAACATCTGAAAAGTAATCATCGCACCCAAATTTTACAGATTGTAAGGAAAAAGTTTCCTCGAGAAATTTGGCAAAACTTCGATCGTCCGAGGCACTAGATTCAAATGCAAGAGCCAAACAATTATTTTTGCCCGAATGAGAATTATCTGGATTTCTGGCACAAATACGCATTCAAACACTTGCTGCCTCTGACAGTATTGCAGCTGTACAACTTATTCAGAAACTCTCCCTCTGATTTTGCGAAAGAATCGGATTTCAGTGGCTGTGCAGTATCGGTTGTTAGTATGCAAAGAAATTTATGACTTTAAAAAGTTCTACTTGAGGTTTTATCTTAGAGGATTTCTATTGGAAATCTGAAAAAAGAAATCCATCTGAATCAGTTCTAGTGGTAGCCTTGCTATTGTGCATGATAAGCGAAAGAGATTTTGGTTTGGCGGTCGTATGCTGTATGCTCGCTTCAAGATTACATATGGGATGTAGCGTAATGTTAAATTGATGGATGATGAACATCCGAACAGTTCGCTCGTTAGGATTTTGCTAATAAATTGCAGCCTACCGTAAAGTAATGCAGAGGGATGGGTTTCGAAAGTGCAACAGCGTATGCAACAGCGTACGTTTGTGACTCATTACTTTGAGCGTTTGGCGCTTTGTTACTAGTGTGTTTATGTATGCGTCATCCGATTATGTATGAGTGTGATGGTGTGACGTAGGAAAGCGAAAAAAATGTTCTTTTCGTTCATGGGGGTGTGATATGTCTTGCGAATTTACGCCGTCACTAGCTCCGAGTCAAATAGGTGGCGGTTGTGTTAGCTTGAACAGAACGTTTTCCTGTTTATTTTTTAAATTTTATGAAGGAAGGGGATGGGGGGGGGGGGGCAGTCTTCACTGCCCATGCCTTCAGCTGTTCTCATATACGAGTTCCGACTTGTTTTTTCATCTGATTTGTACGTGTAATGTGCATCATGTGGCACGTATATTTTACAGCAACAGTCTGTCCTTCCACGTCAATGTTGGTCACGCTCAGAAATTCCGAAGTGAATAGATCGATTTTTTTTCGTCATTTTCTCGCTGGAGAGTTCGCTCGCACCCAATATGTGTGGTTGTTCGCCAGCCATGCATCTACTTCGCAGTGATGCTGGAAGCCGCTGAATGTTGCTGATTCCGATCATACTCTTTGAATGTGATGAGGAAATGCGTTCTGCACAATTAGATGGTGCACATTTTTTTATTGTCACTTGATCATCTAGCGTGCCCGCATTAAGAAGTGCATTCGACTTTCATCACCCTAATTCCCTAGAGCCACTTTTGTCAGAATACAATATTGTGGTTGCACAAATTTGAGGGAAGACCAAAAAGAAGTAACCGTGTACTTAACTTTCCGTAGAAAAATTCGTTTTTGCAGCTGAACTTCGATTCGTCTCGCGGAGTTGCTGGTTGCAAGGAATATGTTGAGAGCATAAAGCGCCTTACGGTGTTATTGTTCGATTATTCGAATACACTGAAGCCGATCGCTGACCTCAGCGCTACGGAGAAGGTGTGATGGTTGCGTTATCTCAGAGCTTTTTGACGATCGCTCACATGAAAATGATTCTTTAGGGAAAGTTTTGATGTACATGTTTTGAATCAGATTATCTCGACGGCTGACAGAGCGAGGCACTTCAGCAATATGGTTCGTATGGCGGTTGTTTGTAAACCGAGATTTTAGTGCGCTCTCTGTGTGTTCACTTCAAAGTCTTGTGCTTGGGCTATCAATTAGTTCGCTGTGTTCGTGTTAACGTTATCAAGAAAATGCCGTGTTATATGTAACTGTGAGAGTTAGCTAGGAGCTTGATTCGGAGCGAGGGTGAACTAAATTTCATGTAGTGCGTGTAAAGTTTCTATCAGAATTACGGCATCTTTTGGAGGCTTAGGATGAGGAAGCTTACAATATATGTAACAAATAAAGGGGGCTAAACCAATTTGTTTGTTATAGGCACTAAATATAGGCACTAATAGGTATAGGCACTAAATAAAACAAACCACAAGTTGTTCGCTCAACGTTGGTGTCTTTTCCTTCTTCTGCATGAGAATGCATTTTCACTCACGGGATACTGGCCAAATATCCCTATCAAAAATCCTACGTTTCTTTTGCGCATTTAATGCATTCATTTTAAGATATGCGTCATTCGCAATTGCTTGGCCCAATTCGTTCTGCTGGTTATTGCTCATCAGACAGTTCGCAACACCGAAAATGGTCATATAATCCTTTTACCCGATGGGCACTACTTACATCGCGACAAATCCGTTCTTTCAAACGAGCATTTAGAGGATAAACGTTTCGTTCTACTTGATGCTCGAGTCAAGTAAGTTTTTTTGTCAAAAGCATTGCATACATTTGCCTCTTTTTTTGCCTGGAAATGTGCCATCCAGTGACAACTTGCGTAAGAGCGAGTTTATTACAAGCGTTCGTGATGTTCAGTTTTTTTTTTTTTTTTTTTTTTGATGGTGAAACCATTAGTTGTCTGTGCGCATTGCAAATCTTACGCCTTTTTTTCGCACAGATTCGAGCTTTTTTTTCGTCTCCATCGAGTCGATACTATAAAAGCATTTGCGATTTTGCTGGTCTGTGGTGTGCCATATTCAGTTTTTTTTCGCCCATATTGTATCCAATTGCGATAATTGGTTTTGATTAATGCGACATAATTCGTCTTCAGCTACAGGACAGATGCGGCATTTGCGCTCGCCTTTCATTAACTGCAAGGGCAACTCAGCAACTTTGCACTTGCGTATACCGCACAGCAGCAATTCTAAGCGCAGGTTATGAAAACACTCGGTATCTCCAACATCAGCTGTGTCAAAGCATTTCGAATCAGATACGATATTGATATCCAGAGAGTTGCCATCAGCACAATCATGAATTGTTGACGTACTGGATTTCAAGTAGATCAATGCAAGAATATGTACGATTTGATTGTCAGAGTTCAAGATGGAGGAATCTAGATGTGCAGCATAATTTTAGCTGTGTGAAGAGGAACGTAATCGATCAGGTGATCGGCCCAATGCGGCGAATGGCGCTCAGTGACATCGAGGTGGTAGCACTGAAGGCGATTATGTGTCTCGATCCGAATACCGCAAAGATTGACGCGCGTTCGGCCGCTTTGTTGAGTGTAGCTCGCGATTCCGTTCAGAACGCACTCTATGGGCATTTGAGTAGTAGTCTCCCGCCATCCGAGGCAACATCTCGTTTCGGCAATATTCTGCTGCTCGTTGCGAGCATTTCGGTTTGCTTTTTGATGTGCTGTGGTACCTCCTTCCTTTCTCGACTGCAACATTCCCAACGTGACTTGTGAAAGGCGCGTTCGTTTGCATGATCTTTCTTGCGCGAAGAGAGAACAACAACAGTAAACATATACTGCGGGAGTGAACAAATATTCGTTGATTCTCAGTTCTGCGATGGTGGAGAATAGTCACACACGACCCGATTGTTTTGGTAAATGTTGGTTCAATTTTGGGTTGTTGATTGTGTGGCTATGGCATGTTTCCGCGGAAAACACCCTCTAAAACTATTGCTTGATTGATTGCCATGGGTTTTTGGTAGATTTCTTTGAATATAAACCCTATGTTCTCTGAAATTGTGTGAAATAATACTGGATAAGGTCCCTTTTGGGGGGTAAGGTCCCTTTTGAATACAATGCCTCTCTTTCTTTCGTGAGGCTGCCTTAATGTAGATATATGGCGTACTTAGTGATCAGTTAGCAATTTTTCAGTGAAGAAAAGTAGGCGTGAATGAGGTTCATCGACACATTTAATAAATATGTTTGTGCACAACGCTACATTTAGATGAAATTTGCAATCATTTTCAACTGTGACCCGTTGAGTTTGGCGTGGTTTTGCAACTGATGCAATGCAGTGATTGAGTGTGCAGAGTGGCGCCTTGTAGTCGCTGATGGCATACGAAATGTAAGCAAAGGATTGGCTTTTACACAAGGACGAAAACCGTTCAATTTCTGTTTTATACNGTCGTGCAGGTGAGTGGGGGATGGGGGGAGGGGGGGGGGGGGTCAGAATGCTTGAGGTTTTTGCTCTGCCTGATGAACGCTGTCGATTATGTTTTAGATTCTTTGTTGAGGTGAAACTCCCTCAGGTTGTTCCCATAGAGCGGTGATTACTGTTTTGTAACGAGAACCATCGTTTAGAAGTTTACCCATCGCTTCTGTTGGATCTCCCATATTTTTATGAATTTCAAGAGTATTTTAGTACACACACATCCAGTCGGTTTGGAAAACGATCTTGGGCGCTTTTTCATGCACTTTGCAAAATTTTGGAATACTGTACTGTTGTGCCATCGAATCTGCCTATATGCTGGTGTGTCTGTGCCAGTCGAATTGTTTCAACTTGCAACCACAAAAGTTGCAGCGATGAAATTCGATGATCATGTGTTCAGTAGAAGGTATCCTTCTTTCTGTCTGTGGGCCGTTTACATTTGAAGAATCAGCACGCTTGTGATTCGATAGTGTCTTACAACCCATGGAATGCGTATCGAGCTTGTGCAGCAGGTCGGTTTTTGGAAAAAAGCGGCGTTGGGGATTTAAACATTTTCGTATACATGATTAGCATACTGGACTGGAACGAAAATTCCAAACTATTGCAGCCTTGCTGTTATGATTTTCGCATTTAATTTCAGAAAGTGGGTGCGGCGGTAACAGGACTTATGCAGCTGAGCCGTGACATTGTAGCGGGCTGTGATTCAGTCCTCGACGATCTTCTCTTCCATGAGGACTGTTGAGATGACAGTCAGGAGCTAACATAACTGCCACGAATATAAATGATCTCTCAATGGCTCATGTTCTCTTTGGAATGTCGTTCGAGGAAGAGAACGAGACTAGTAATCGGTGGTTTCTTCCGCCAAACTGTAACAAACTTCATTTTTCATCGCGTATCTCCTCACTACCTTCTTTGAAAATACCGCTATGCGCCGATCTGCTTTCATATATATATATATATATATATATATATATATATATGTGTATGACAAACTTATAGGCTTCCCAGAAAATGTAGACGCGAATGTGTGTCAGTTAATATGAATGGGGTGTCACCTCGGTTGTAACATTTCGTCTCCATTTTATTGTGCGCTGCTGTTCCTGTTGCGGAGCAGCCGCGTTTTTGTTTGTGCCTTTTAAAGGCGTTGGTCGTTTTTTAGGCACTGTTCCTTCAAAGGCGTCTTGTCTTTTCTTGTATTGACGCAACACTGCAAACTTTATTACCACAACACTGTGGGCATTAGAAGGCGACGCTGTTTGTCACAATAATGCCTCAGTGTTCGTCTAACGATTGTCTGAGCGGTGCATTAATTCGGTGAATGTACATTCAAGCTACTGTTTGTTAATTCCAATGTAGACGTTCAAATAATTAACCTGACCACTGCTATGTCGTCGACGGGCTCTTAGATGTTAATTTGTCACGGCATCTATACCGGCGTAATTCTTAAAACGCCTGGATCATAATCCGGTCACGTTTGCACAGAAGGTGAACACGCGGAGGAGCGGCGTTTAGTCTGTGTCAATAGCACCCATTTAGCTGAACTGTTATAACAAAGGATCCTGTGCTACAATTTGCCAGCGTACCACTGAGAGAACTCGCTGTTTAGGCAGTGCAACATTGTCTAACCACCTATTATGGGCGACTGCACAGGGAAGAGAAAATCTGCGCTTGAAAACGGTTAAACACTTTTACTCGGAGATCGGATATGTATTTGTCTACGTCTGCAAATTTTCAACGCACGGTGCAGATGCGAACTCATATGTAATACGGTTGATTGTGAGAGTGCGAGATTTCCACTCTGCAAAATATTTGCAGAGAATAATTGCAAATTGAAAGTTGTAGTAAGATTTTTACTTATGTTGTCAAGCAAACTTCATGAGCATAGCTGTCTGTATGTTTGCGGTTGGTAAGTAGGGGGGTGTAGCTCAATCGCTGAAGGAACACATCTTGCTGTTGTGTGTTTCTCATGAATGCTCGTCCGTTAGGCATGCAATTTGCCACGTGCCAAACATGTACTTGTGAAGGTTTTCTTTGCCGTAATGCTTTCGTTTACATTGAATTTTGCTGCATATTAATGTGTTGCGTGCGAGATTTCGTTTCTTTCAGAATAACCTTGAACTGTTGTGATGAAGAGAGGTTATTTGAGCAGATTCGTTGATGCACTTCTTGGTGATTAAGCGAGGGATTGAAAGCATCAAATGAAAGCATGCTAGGCGAGACGGCATCCAGCAAGAACATGTCTAATATTGCGGCAAGACAGATCTATTTGAAACAAGCCGAAAAAAGGCAGTGGTACGTAAGCAGAATATCTCGGGGTGCAACATTCGGATGGGAGTTAAGGGAACCGTGGTTTGTCTCGATCAATGTGGTGCGATTCAAGGAAATACTAACGCTCTCTTTTCAAAGGGAGTGGAAGCAGAAAATTGCACCAGAAAATTCGTGAAGTCCGTAGTAATCAAAAAGCTATAAGAGCTGCTTGCAAATGGAACAAATAGTTTGTGGAGAGTTTTGAAAGCAGACGTCCTTCAAGCCAGAGACGATGAACAGTGCTAAAAAATCTGCCAGCTTTCAGCATTGACGGCAGAATGTTGCGATAGCGAGTGCATTGTAAAAAGGTTTCATTTGGTGAAATTGTGCTGTCTGTTTGCTTCCCTGGAACCAGTGCGAGGGACGTGAGAAAAAAAAAGGTCCTAAGCATTGCACATTTCCGTTCCTTTAGCTCTTTACTTGTTTCAGTGCCTCGAAGTGGAGAACATACAAAAGTGCGTGAGCATGAATAGTCAGGCAGATCAAGCCGCTCGCAAAGTTACAAGATGGGCGAATAGACGTTTGATATGAAACGGCAGCAATATTGTGAATCTCGAAACGTCTCAGCAGCATCTTGAAAGATGGAGTTCGCATCAAGTAGATTCTAGGCTCGCACAACGCAAGACCGGAAACTATGCAGAACATTGTTTGCGTTGCGTTATGTTTGGTTGAGTTGAAACCGATGCCGACGTCGGGTGAGAGAGAGGACGGATTGAAAAATTTTTGGCGGCGGGATGTCGGGAAAGCGGCGCGTGGTTTATACGAAAGAATCAGATGGAACTTGAGCCTAAGATATATTGATTTTGGATTAGATTTTTGATATGAGGGTATTATTTCATCAGTGTGAACCACAGTCGATATTTCGAAAGGGAACAACGGTGGAGGCTGTATGAACACTTTCAATAATCTGATATCAGAAACCAAACTGAGAGAGCACACAGGAGTGCGACACTCCAAAATGAGGCGAAAGAGTAATCAGAGCATTTCGATAGTGATGCAAAGCCCGGTCAGTATAATCAGCAATTTTGTAGGGTTCGACGGCAGCAGTGGGACGTTGGGAACTGAAGTGGAGTTTAGGGTTGCATATGACAGCATGGTCAAGAACACTATCTGTAGTAGGGAGAACCTCACCTCCTAGATAGAAAAATATTCACGCTGGCTAATTGCATTGATCCCGAGAAGGTAATGAATACGTCAAGGTCCTTCTGGAGATTGTCGAAGTCGCAGGCGGGATCGTATAATAGGTGGGTTTTGAGGTAATCAGCAAAGAGGGTATTATCAGCAAAGATGTACTACTCAGGATGTTATTAGAAGCATTGTTAATGTGTATGAAAAAAAAAAAGGAGTTTAGGACACTTCTTCGTGGCCCACCCCTACGAATTGGTGTGGGACAAAGCAATTATCTTCAATTCTTGCTTGAAAATTTTGTGTTCTGACCCACTTTCACACGACGGCATATCTTTCTAATTTCAAGAGTATGCTGCCATCATAGACCGCATCAAAGACTCTTGCTTAATCAATATATGCGTTTTGGTAGGAATGGTGATATTCAGCGCAAAGAACCACTCGCTTAATCAAGAAGTAAGTTGCGCCATCGTGGGTCAACCAGATGTAAAGCCGAACTGTGCGGGGTTTAGAAAGCCACTTCGTGTAAGATGTTCTATTGAAGCATATCTGGCGATTATCTCAAAGACCTTTTAAATGCAGGTCAGATTATACTGGTGATAGCTTTTTACTGAGGTGGTCGATGATTGCTTCAGCGAAGGTGACACGGAGGAGAGATATTTCAAGAGGGGAGATATGAGCAAGAAAGGAGGAATACTGCCTAGCTGCCATGAGTCTTGGCTTTGCGGTGCGTTTTAGATGCAGTGATGGGGTACTGTCTGGTGTGAGTAAAACGTTGCCCCTCAGTTTATGAAGTTTTGTAGCGGAGCTAGTACTATCGCCAACAGAACCAAAATGCTTCTTCGCGTGTACAGAAAAGACCGACAACGCATTTCTGTCTTCCGCAGAAACACTTCCGAAATAGTGTGAAAGCATGTTGCCTTTTAGCTGGCTGTCAATAGCATGGGAGTCAATAGCATTTTCACAGCGCATCATGTAGGGCATCTTCAACGTACTGTTGACATACTTTTGAGGTGCCGTAGCATTTCTGCCACATATGGCACCTCACTCACGGTTTACAGCAAGTTTCACGCATTGAATTCAGTGCCAGGCCACTCAGCTTTTGCCGATCAAGTCATAATGAATTCTTTTGTTGCCACATCGAAGGCATGGTAAGAGCCGACTAGTTTGGTTGGCCTTATTTTCGGTAAAGACACTTCGATAACGTCACGTACGAATTCTATAGAGTGGCTATGCATTCCTTCGATCCCAGACGAGCTTTCAAGGCATCCACTTGAATTGCACTGAGCCGACATAACGTTGGCTTCTTCTCAGTTGCACCTCATAACATCTCTTTCACTCCACCATATCGGCTTTTTAAGAGATGTTCTAATTTCTATTCTGATGCTTGCTTGACCACTAGCCGAGAAGAGTTCTGCTAGGGAGAAATTGTGAGGAAAAAACTTATGGCTTTTCGAAGCTAGGTCAAAAGCTTCATCCTAATGAGTAGGCTTTCAGACGATGTTGAAAAGAGTAAGAAAATATTTCACATAACTATTTAGATTTGGTAAACAGGTGCCATTTGTCAGAATCAGAAAGTAGTATATTCAAAAGCATCTGCAGTCGAGCATACGCTTCTTTTGATAGCTTGTAAATATCCCAGTGAATTTCCTTCCCTTTGTTTCTGAAAAGAATATTCTGCTCCTGGGCTCACCCGCTTTTCTTATACGCACGATATATACAAGGGCCGATTTTGGCGCATCCAACCTCAACTTTCATGGCGAACGACGACCGATGCTCTAGCGATTCTTGATTATTCAATAAAATTCAACCTTGCTCCTAGCGTGGGTGTGTTTCGCTATAAGCCGTAATCACTGACAGAACTGTACCAGCTTGCCTTTCATATTTCTTTCGTTCCATGTAGTGCTGTTATAACTCAATTTTTCTTTCATTAATTTTTGTTTCTTCAAGCTTTAAATACAAAGCGGAAGCAAAAAGTCCACTTCTTGGCCAACGAGTTCGCTGATTGACCGTTCAAATAAGAGTTATGGTAACTGCACAACACATAGTGAAGAGTGAATGTGATTCAAACGTTCAGCACTCTAAACGATCAGCTATAAAATCTTCTTCATATGAAATTAGGCTTGAAAGCGCTCTCTTAACCCTATGATTTTTTGTCTGTATGAGAAGCAAAAGTCTTCAGATTCATATAATTTTTGTTCTTCACATACCTCTTTAACGTTGTATTTATATACTTGTGGCATCTGCCATAGGTATTAGACATCCTAGCGGACTACTAGAAGAGACATATTCGAGGCACTTACAAGTCGACAGAAAAGGGAGTAGAGAGGAAGCAGGGGAAGGCG